>CM061133.1:179418426-179581089 GCA_030789695.1 Scilla litardierei | reverse complement strand
GTAAATCGGCCTTGTGCAACTGATACACGTTGCCGAGCGTGGAAGGTATAAGAGGGTGAGCTCGACGGCAACTCGGCAACGGCGGAAGAAAAAGATGTAGTCGACACAGAAGAGTAAACAGACGTCGACACACTCTCGGTCAAAATGGCAACTGATGTGGAGGAAAGGGTGGCAGAAAGTGGAATCTCGTGACCTAAGGATAGAGGAAGTGAAGCTATCAGGTCGCTGAGAGGATGAAGAGTAGGGGCGGGATCGTGAACGGGAGAGTCGATATCTATGGGCGTGTCAGCAAAAGCTAAATCGGTGCCCTTCGGCACCGATACAGAGGTCGAGGGAATCTGAGAATCGGGGCAGGAGGTGAATACAGTCCCCGAGGACTCGACTGTGGTGTGGGTGGCAGATACGGTGGTGGTGGAAGAGGCGGCTCTGGAAGATGGGTCAGCAGGTGGGACTGGGAGGCCAGCAACTAACACAGCTATGTTAAGCAGCTCGAACACCGGGGAGTGTGGTCCCGGTAATTGGCTGCAGCCTCGACTGGTGTTCCTGGAGGCTCGAGCATGTGTATGGCGGGGAGTGTCTCGACTCTAGAAAGAATCCAGTAAATCTGGACGGCGGGAATATGCGTGAGGTGAGGGGTGGGGAGCACCATATGAGGAGTGTGGGTGGTGCCAACGAGGTAAAGCCAGTGACGATCACCATGCGGTCGGATAATGTGCATATGCTCGAGCATGCCAATGGTTAAGCGTGTCAGGCCAGGGGGCGGTGAAGGTCAGCCGGAATGGGAATATCAAGCATCTGAGCAAAAATAGTGAAGAAGCCACCGCAGAAATGTCTGTGGAGTGGTAGGTAGTGGCTGTCTGGTAAAGTCGGTAACACAGCCAGTGGACTGCATCAGAGAGCATGAACGGTCGCAGAGAGCCGTCAGGGTGGAATCGAAGAAGTCGGGCCATACCCATAAGATGGGTAAGCTCGGGGAGGGACATAGTCCCGACCTCTGGTCTGCAAAAAAGTGTGGAAGCTAGGTGCCGTTGAGCGTAGCGAAGGCATGGGTGCACAATGCAAGAGGCCTTCGCCCGGCTAGGGCGATACTATGGAAGTCCAGAAATACGCTCCCAAAAGGCGCGAGCGTCAAAAGAGTCAACGTCAAATGTGGGTGAAAAGGCTAGTCTGGGCTCTGGGACGGCAGGGAAGTGAAAATACTCCCGGATCATAGCAAAAGTGACAGTGCAGTCGTGATCCAGGATACGGAAGGTGATTCCGTCACCTGTCGGGGTGAAAGCAAGGGAGCTGAGACCCTCGAGTGCTATGTGTGTGTAGGTCGGAGCGTGTACACCCAGGAATCGGTCGAAACCGATCACTCGGTACAGGTGGTGAACTCCCTGTAGGAGTCACAGGGATCGGAGGGCGGGCACGTCTATGAAAACTGTGGGAACAAGACGTCGCTGGGAGAGCCTGATAAAGCGCTCCCGGTGTGCGGCATCTCGGAACGTGATGCCATATGTAGGGAGACGTGCGAGAATGTCATCCCTAGACGGCGCAGTATGTAGGGGTGATGAAGTGGAGATGGTGGATGGTGCTGTGGTGGGGATAGGATCTGTGGTGGGGATAACGGCGGTCGTGACAGGTATGGTGGTGGTGGGAATGGTAATGGTGATGGCGGGAGCTGTGGTAGAGGGTGTGGCAGTGGTAGTGGCAGATGTGGTGTTAAGGCGAGGACGACGCTGGTGTCGGGAAGAGGAGGCGCCAGGCGATGGCCTCTTCCCGTGAACGGGGGGTGTGGTGGATCCGCGTGTGCGAACCATCGTGTCTAACGTATATGAGATACGGTATGAAAATATAGAAGGGAAAGAGTGTACCGTATGTGCGAGTGATGCGAGGGATGCAAGTGCCTAGAACTCCTCCAAGCTAGTCCCCATATCTGCTACTGACGTAAGCAGAGAGAACCTGCAATTCGAAACGATCAAAACGTCAGATAATCGAGTAATAATGGGTGATACACAGATATGGGGTGACTCGGACCGAGCAGTGATACTGCTCGATCAGAGATGTGCTACTCGGTCTGGGGATGTGACCGAGCACTACAGTGCTCGGTCTGTGCCCTAGGGCACAGATTGGGGGGCGAACGGCGATCGCCGTAGAAAGAGAGGACGGGGAAGCGTCGAGGGGGTGGGGGGTTGGGGAGAGGGTGTCGGCGGCGCCGTCGGTGGAGGTGCGGCCGTCGACGGCACCGTCGACGAAATAGGGCGAATGGGGCGGGAGAGTAGGGAGATCTAATGGGGGAGGGAGAGGGGGCGATCAGAGAGGGGGGCGGGTTGTGGGGCGGGGGCGGATTCGGCGGCGCCGTCGGCGGTGGGGGCGGATTCGGCGGCGCCGTCGGCGGCGGTGGCGGCGGCGCCGTCGACGGTGCTGTCGACTGAGTGGGGCGGAGAAAGGGGGGAAAGTGAGGGGAGGGGGCGGGGAGAGAGAGAGAGAGAGAGAGAGAGAGAGAGAGAGATGGTGGAAGGAAGCTGACCGGAGGGGGAGGGCGACGCTGCTGGCGGTGCCGGCGGCGGCGCGGGTGGAGGATAGGGGATTGAACGAGTAGGGTAGAGATAGAGGAGCTCGGGGGGTAATTTTCGGGGGTAAAGATTTAGATTAGGATAAAAATTTTAACGGTGAGATTAAAAAGAATTGAAACGGGTTTCTCGACCCGACTCGGTCCGAGCAGCTAGGCTGCTCGACCGGGTCAATGTAAAAATTTTGATCAAAAAACTCCCTTGTCTACTCGACCGAGCAGTGAAATGCTCGGTCCACGTCGAATCTTACTCGGGCCGAGCCAATAATATTCTGTCCGGGTTGGCAGAGTGACGTTTTCTCCCCCAAATTTCAAAGCCTGTATGACTCGATCGAGCAGTTGGTTGCTCGGACTGAGCTGATTTCTACTTGGACCGAGCAGAAGGCTACTCGGGCCGAGCAAAAATGGCCATATATCCTCGCTTTTGCCGTGTCTGCACTGCTCGATCGAGCAGTGAAGCTGCTCGGTCCGAGCCTCA
Source organism: Scilla litardierei (assembly GCA_030789695.1). NCBI lineage: Eukaryota > Viridiplantae > Streptophyta > Magnoliopsida > Asparagales > Asparagaceae > Scilla > Scilla litardierei. The sequence continues at coordinate 179,578,057 of CM061133.1, read as the reverse complement.
TGTGCCTCCTGTCCCCCTTCTTTTTCTTTGGTTTTCTTCCCAAATCTTCGGATCTGTTGCTCTCCTCCAGCTTCCTTCCATTTATAATGTCCATACGCATACCCCCACTTGTCCATCCTACAAAAAAGACGAACTCATCAAATTTTTATGATTTTTATAGTTTTATCTAAAAACACAAAATGAAAATGAAAAATAAGAAACTAAGAAAGAAAATCCAAAATCTAAGAAATTGGGTTGCCTCCCAATAAGCGCTCGTTTCTAGTCATGAGCTTGACTCCCTCAAAAATGTCAGTTTTCATTTGGTACACGCGGTGGTCGTGCGTCAATCCTTGGGATGGTGCAAACCGGCGGCATTTGACTTCCGCCTACTTCAAGACTCTCCTCAACATAGCTTATAGTCGCTGGTTCTTGATGATTTGGAGAAAGACGTAGAAACTCCTCATCCAGTACTTGGATGTACGCGGCGACCGCTTTGTTGTAGGTTGTGTCGCGGTCGCCGTCGTCGTCGATGCTTGTCTTCATTGGGTCCTTCATGACCCCTTCGGAAGTAAAGTCTTCAATTGCTTACGCTCTCTCATCGGCTTTTGTATCCGGAACTCAGCTTCAATGTCCCACACGTTGAGAGAGAGGGTCCCTTCTCGGACGTCTATCAGAACACCGGCCGTCACCATGAAGGGGCGGCCGAGTATCAATTGGGAGCTCCCTCCCTCATGCATATCCATGATCACGAAGTCGACTGGAACACATAGTCCCGGGGGTATTTGGAGGATGACGTCCCTCGCTACTCCCACCGGGTATGTGATGGAATGATCGGCGAGCTGGATGGACATGCTCGTCGGTTCTAGTACACTCCCTGTCTGAAGTCTCTTGAAGATGGATAGGGGCATCAGACTGATGCTAGCCCCCAAGTCAATTAATGCTCTGCTGATTGGCATCCCGCTGATGGAACATGGCACAGTAAAGCTCCCCAGATCCGGCAGCTTCATGGGGAGGTGATTTCTGATAACGGAGGTAGAATCCTCCAGTAGCATGATTTCTTCGGGCCTCCTCTTTCCCGTGATGAGATCCTTCAGAAATTTTGCATAGATTGGGATCTCTGTGATCGTGTCCATGAAAGGGATGTTTAGCTGATCCCCTTTAATAGCTCCATGAATTTGGAGTACTTCTTTTCCAATTTGGCTAGGGTTAGCCTCTGAGGGTATGGAGGGGGAAGTCTAGAAGCTTTATTCTTGGATGCATCGACGGGAGGCGGTGTCGTAGTAGGTATGACGGGAGGTGCATCCGCTCTCTCCTCAATAATGACAGGCCCTTCAGTGGCCTCTGCTCTATCGCCATCATCAACAGCTTCTTCAATGGTGATCTTCTCCTTATTAAACAATGGACCCATGATGGGGTCAGTTACCCGTCCTCCACGTGTGGTCACTGAAACCACGGCATTGGCTTGAGCTCTAGGGTTAGTCTCCGGCTGGGAGGGCAATCTCCCCTGATTCTTTAGAAGCTGCGACATTTGCCCCCTCAGTTCATCGAGTGAAGAATTTATATTCTTGAATTGATTCGATGTATCCTGATTAAAATGGATCAGGCCGCTCACGAAGGTCTCCAGCGTCGCTTCAGATTAGTCTTGGGTGGCACCGGCACATAATTCTGCTGAGGTGGCTGGTTGAACTGATATCCTGGCGGCCTGTAAGGCCCAGCTGTCCTAAAGCCACCCTGCTGCTGGTTCTGCTGCTGCTGAGGAGGAGGAGGAGGTCTCTGAAATTGCGGAGGTTGCAGCCCTCCACTTGGGTTTCCGTAGGAAACCCCCGGGTGATTCCTGGCAGTTGGATGCTACCACTGATTCCGTTCCTCTCCTTGGACGTATTGCATGGTCTCAGAAGTCTCGGCGCCATCATAGTGGGGCCTCACTAGGGATATACCCCTGATCCACATATTCTTCCGCAGGATGGTACGACATGCTAGGTGAAGAAGGGATGGAGTCCAGACGCTGCTCAATGCGGGACACTTGCTTGCCCATGGTCTCGATGTGAGAATCCAAGTGGCTAGCAACATTGACCTCAGGAGTCCGGGTCACAACAGTCCGTTCATCGTTCCATTGCTGGGTGTTGGCCGCCATGTGCTCCAACAAATCTATAGCCTCCTCAGGAGACTTATCTGTAATGCCCTACAAGCTACTGCGCAAGTACTAGAGGGGAGGTGAATAGTACTTTAAAAATAACAAGGAGTATAATTCCTAATTATCGTGCAAACAACTACCAAATCAATTTGCGGAAGCTTAAATTGAAGACAACAACAAAATAAACAATGCTAACAAATGAATATTACTGGGTTCGGATCCACCCAAGTCTCCCCGACTTGTTCCCGGTGATCCTACGTCCCAACCACCTGGATCCCCTCCGGATACTTAGGTTAGAAACCCTAACCTAAGATTTCCACTATGAATATCTTGTGAAAACCCTTCACAAGATCAAATCATACAAGCAATGGCAATAGTGAATCCCACAACCCGGGATCACAACCTTCTCTCACAACCGAGAGAATCAATAAGCAATATAAATGAGTTTATAATGAAATAAACAATCTTACCACAAAATCATATACCTTGAGTATTCTTACCAAATAGGTGCAAGGATGGATTTGAGGAAGAGAAAGTCACCAAGACCTAGCACCACTGAAATGAGCATCAATGAGTGCCTAGGAGTGATTTGGAGACTTGAATCAAGCTAGAGCTTGAAAGGCTCACCAAGAACAAACTTCTCTCAAGATGGATTCTAGATCTAGAATGTGAGAGAATGGATTTCTTGTGAGGGAGAGAGCTTTGGAAATGAGTGAGAATCTCTAACTCTTTCAATCTCACTGAATCTCTTAATAGCAGCTCTAACCTAGAGAGAAATGACCAAGCTTCGTATTTATAGGGTCCCATAAAAACGAGTTAGGTCAAATCCCAACGGAAAGAAATCTAAAGCAGTTAGTCGGTCAAAGAACAAACACTGACCAACTAGTTCATCAACTAGTCGGTCAGTCAAACAACATGGACCGACTAAGTGATGAACAGAGAACAGAGTGAATTTCAGACCTAGAAATCTAGTCGGTCCAAGAAGACTGTCTGACCGACTAGTTTCACAACTAGTCGGTCGGTCATTGAACTTAGACCGACTAAGAGTCAAAAACAATTAGTCTGAATACAAGTTGATTTAGTCGGTCCAAGAACAAATATTGACCGACTAGATCATCAACTAGTCGGTCGACAAACGTTCTTAGACCGACTAACGATAAACAGTAGCTTAGGAGAAAATTGGCATGTACAGTAAAGCTCAACTAGTCAGTCAAAGAAGCATCACTGACCGACTAGTTCACAAACTAGTCGGTCGGTGAGTCAACGTAGACCGACAAACTGTAAACAGTACTGAGCAAGAAAATACAAACTGAAACTAGTCGATCCAAGAAGCTTTGCCGACCGACTAGATCACCATCTAGTCGGTCAGTTCTTCTTCTTAAACCAACTAACATGCACAACAAAGTCCGAATCGAAGCGCGATGCTTCGAGGAAGTTAGAATGGACTTTTACTAAGATCATAGAGCTAAGATATGAGCGTTATGAAGATAGAAATGTAAGATATACTCAAGGCTTAACATTCTATAGATCGAAACTAAAAGACTATAAATAAAACCTTAAGGAACGGTCTTCGAGAGCTTCGATCAAATCTTCATGACTTCCAAAATGGTCCATAAGCTTCAACGAAGCTTTAGGCATTGAATACGAGCTTTGAGAAGTCTTGAGATGTCGCTATGAGTGTTCTCGTGAATTTGGCGACGATCTCCATAACTGCGCTCACAAATTGTTAGTTCATGAATTATTTATATTTGCTCATCATCCAAAACCAAATCCGGGGAGTCCAATACTCAACATTCTCCCCCTTTTTGTTGATGACAAACCAACATAAATAATAATCAAAAATAATGATTCAAATGTAAAATACTTACTCCCCCTGCATTGATGACACGTTAATTCCAAATTGAATAAATATAAATTGCATCAAGCAGACGAGTAAGATATATAATGAGAATCGAATTTTGAAATATCGGATTTGAAAATCCTTATATATATCTGAACTCCCCCTGAATCTAACATATCAAATTAGATTCTTGGAAATTGAGTTAAATTTTCATTTGCCCTAATCATTATCATTATCTCTCCCCCTTTGGTATTATCCCAAAAATGGGGGGCATACAACGACAACAACCAGGATAAAAAAAATCCAACATCGGGAGTCGTAGAATATGACGATGGACCAAATTGACACCAAGGAAAATAGTCGAGAACGAATCAAAGTGTGCCAAATCGTCCATTTTCGTAAAACGAAAATTATAATCATCAAAGTACCAAATATAAATTCACTTATTGAATAAAGAAACATACTCTTCAATACTCAATATTCTTGGTTAAATTTATGCATGGAAAAAAATTCTATGCAATCATAGAAATATAATCTATTTAACCAAGTTTATCAGCGTCGAGCGACGAAATCACATATCATAGACATTGAATGAATATTAAATGTGCATGACGAAGTAAAAGAGAACGTAGATGTATATATATAAAAATATCATGAGTACATGCACAAATACATCGACTACATCATATAAAGTGCAACATCTATATCAACATCAAAAAGATACAACATAATCATCGAGACACCATAATCAAACATCCAACAGAATGAAAGTACAACAAGTACACCGACATCCAAAATCCAAAATACATCAAAACACCCCCAAAACTCCATCCTAACCCAAAACACTCTCAACAAGATGTATCATCCAATGATCACAGGAGAGGCCTCCAAACTGACGCTCAGGAGGAAGTGGCAGGATCAGCAGTCTCCGTGGGTCCAGTCAAGGGAGTGGACTCAGGCTCTGCTGGGAGGAGTGGTGTGTCAACAGAAGGGATCGTCGGGGCTGGAGTGGAAACATCGACGACAGGCTCAACGGCAGGAGTATCAGCTGGAACATCAGCAGGCACGACTGGGTCAGGGATATCAGCAGGAGCAGCAGCAGCATCAACGGGAGTCTGATCCACTGGTGCAGAAGACTCTGGAGCACCGGAAGAAGTGGTAGCACCAGCAGTAGATGTGGTAGCAGCAGCAGCAGCAGTGGCCTCAGCGCCATGAGCTAAAGAGGTGACAAGCTCATCAATCTCCTCGTCATCCATCTCCTCATCCTCAGAAATAGGAGGAGGAAGCTGAATACCCATCAAACTAGTCATACGACACACAACCTCCTCGGTACGAGCCAAACGAGACTCGTGACGACGAAGTAAGCGAACGACATCATCAAGTGTGGTGGTAGGAGGAGGGGCTGCAGCAGCTGAAGGTGTGGCCTGGGATGCAGAAGGAGTCGACCGCTGCACGTGACGGAGTGCCGCAAGAGATTTCTTTACAGCCGTCGTGTTCAGTGGAGGACCAAGAGGACGCTCATCGTCAGGAGGCAAAGGCACGCGAAAATGACGGAACACCAAAGTCAATAGACAAGGATAAGGGATATGCGCCGATTTACTAGACTTGCGAACACACTTGAAAGAATCCATCTTGTCGAGTAGGATGCGAGCCCAGTTAATCGAGCTACCCATAAAGAGAGCGTAAATCAACTTCAGAAAAGGCTGAGACGGAAGTGAGGAAGATCCATACTTGGGCAATAGGCAGGATTTCAAGATAAGATTAATCACCCAAGCATTTGGCTTGAATGATTTGGAAGGGACGCCTATGAATGCAGGAGGGATAACCTGGAAGATATCAGCGAGGGTCGACTGATCGAGAGTGGAGATATCGTCTACAGAAATGTCAGACGGGAGGAGGCCAGACGATGAGCAGCCTATCAACTCCCCCAAGATCTCTGCCGTGAGGACTATCGGAGTCCCCAAAACAGAAGTCTCGATGGAGTGGGTCTCACCATACTGACCCCGGGTACGATTGGCATAGAAAAGCTTGACCAGGCGAGGATAGGGACGAGGGTTCGCCTTAGGGTCAAACCTAAGATAGTCCAAAAGTCCGCTATAGGATAAAAGATCCGCAAGGCCAAGAAAGTCAGAGAACTGAACGTAATGCTCCAATAGCAGTGGGCAGTGCTCTATACGGTTGTATGCCGCTAGACACTGAGGGTCGTCACGACACAACGATATATCCACACCGCCTACTGGCATTTGGGCTTTACCCTTAGCCTTACGGGTCTTAGGAGGAGGTGGAGGAGGGGGTGGCGTAGGTGCCTTCTCGGGATGTTCAGGAGTGTACACTTCCTCGGAATCATTCTCAGAGTCACTACCTGAACGCTCACCGGGAGGGGTAGGTGCACAGAACTTTTTGGGTTGAGATTTGGGCTTGGAAGATTGGCCTTTGGCTTTGGGCTTGGAAGTCCTCTTCCTCTTCAACGGTGTTGAAGACGAAGAGGGGGGACGAGTGTTCTTGGCCCTACGCTTAGGTGGGGACGAAGCGGTCGCGGCCTCTATGGTCATGGGGGATGCCCCAGAGGAAGTAATCGGGATCCTCGTTCTTGCCATGATCGCGGCACAACGAGTTCAAGCAAACGACGTATGAAAAGATCAAACAAACCTAAGCTCACAAACCCTAAATAGTGAAATCGAAACAGGCTTAAGGCAAGATCAAACCCTAGAGGGAGTTTGAAACCCTAAATCGACAAAATCAAGCCCTAGGAGATGAAATGAAGCCCTAGAACTCGAAAACGACCTAGGAGGAGGAGATATACCTAGGGGAGGGAGATCGACGGCGGCGGATGGACGGAAAAGTGGCCGGAGATCGATGGAAGTCGAAGAGTCACGAGCTGGGTTCGGGGGTTTTCGAGCTGGAGAACAAAAAACAACCGACTAGAATAGGAAAATAATCGATTAGAATAGGTATAAGTCGGTCGAAACATGAAAAGACGTGACTGCCCCTGATAACTTAGTCGGTCTCAGTTCAAACGCAGACCGACTAGATGACGATCTAGTCGGTCGGTTAACGAGCTTGAACCGACTAAGTGGAAACAGAGACCAGTCGAATATTTCCTGAACGAGAATTAGTCGGTCTACGCGCAAATACTGACCGACTAGAACTAAATCTAGTCGGTCGAAACGTGAACTAAAACCGACTAAAAGAGCTAATCAGGAGAGGAAATCCTAATAGCTTGAGTTAGTCGGTCTGAGTTCTTTTACTAACCGACTAGATACGAATCTAGTCAGTTGGTTATTGAACTGATACCGACTAAATGAGTCCAAAAGTTTAGAGATAGAGCTAGTCGGTCTAAGTTCATTAGCTGACCGACTAGATGTGAATCTAGTCGGTTGGTAGATGACCTGAGACCGACTAGATGAGTCCAAAAATTGATAATTAAGTTCTCTCCTTAATACACTTGGACGATACATCGTAATCCTCTCAAAAATCATCTAAACTACCCCATTAAACATCGAAATCTCAAATACGACATTCAAACATGAATTCGAGCAAAAATTCAAAATATCACATAAAATCTCGAAAAATCCAATAAGTCTAGCATGAACGAAATGTTGCGAAATATAATAGCGTGCAAGATTATAGAATGAAACATGAATCCTATATCTCGGATTCACCCATAATCCCCAATTCTTGACGCAACCGCACAAAGGAGTCCTCCTTTAGGGGTTTCGTGAAAATATCGACGATTTGCTTTTGGGTTTCAACGTACACTAAAATGATGTCCTTTTTAGCAACATGATCATCTAAAAATGGTGTCAGACATCTATGTGTTTAGATCGGGAATGGTGCACCGGATTCTTTGAAAGACAAATAGCACTTTGGTTATCCACCATGATAGGGCTAGTAGCACAATGAATACCAAAATTCTTTAGTGTGTGTCTCATCCAAAGAACCTGGGCACACGCGGCACCGGCGGCAATATATTCCGCCTCGGTGGTTGAAAGCGATACCGAATTTTGCTTCTTGGAAAACCAAGAGACAAGGGAATTTCCTATAAAATGGCAAGTGCCACTAGTACTCTTCCTGTCGGATTTGCATCCCGCATAATCAGCGTCACTATATGAGACTAACTTATATGTGCTAGATTTCGGATAAAGTAATCCAAAATCTAAAGTGTAACTTAGATAGCGAAAAATACGTTTTACCGCTACTAAGTGAGAATCCTTAGGTTGAGACTGATAACGAGCACAAATACAAACGGCAAACATAATATCGGGCCTACTTACGGTAAGATAAAGTAAACTACCTATCATACCTCGATATAGACGAATGTCTACATCTTTTCCGCACGTATCCTTATCAAGATGCGTAGTCGTGCTCATAGGAGTCTTTTTCCCGGAGGCATTCTCCATTCCAAATCGCTTTAGCAACTCCACCGTGTATTTCGTTTGGTGGATGAAGATTGCATCGTTCAATTGGCGAATTTGGAGACCTAAGAAATATTTGAGTTTGCCCATGTGGCTCATCTCAAATTGTTCCTTCATAACATTAGAAAACTCTTCGCAAAGAGTGAAGTTAGTAGCACCGAAAATGATATCATCAACATAAATTTGAACTAATAAAATATCATTATTCGCATGCTTAACAAAAAGTGTAGAATCGGCTTCTCCCATTTTAAAATTCAAATCCAAAAGAAAATTCTTTAGGCGATCATACCAAGCTCGAGGAGCTTGTCTCAAACCGTAAAGAGCTTTCTTTAGTTTAAAAACATGATTTGGAAATTTTTCATTTACGAAGCCCGGAGGTTGAGAAACGTAAACTTCCTCAACAACATCTCCGTTTAAAAATGCACTTTTAACATCCATTTGAAATAATTTGAAATTTTTATGGCATGCAAAAGACAATAATAATCTAATTGATTCTAATCTAGCTACCGGAGCGAAGGATTCTTCGAAATCAATACCTTCCTCTTGTCGATAGCCTTGAGCTACTAACCGAGCTTTGTTCCGGACGACGACTTGGTTTTCGTCGGTTTTGTTCTTGAAGATCCACTTTGTCCCTATGACGGTGTGGCTCCTCGATGGCAATGGAACAAGCTCCCAAACTTCATTCCTCTCGAATTGAATGAGTTCCTCCTCCATGGCTAAGATCCAAGCGCTATCTTCGCATGCTTCATTAACATTCTTTGGCTCTATCGAGGAGGCAAAAGCACAATGAGCGAAGTAGTTCACTTGCGATCTCGTCTTGACACTATCATGGATATTGCCAATGACTTGCTCATGAGGATGGTCACGAATGATATGAAGCCGTTTGGGAATTCCCTGATCACTAGGAACATTCTCAACAACCTCAAGTTGGGTTAGTATCAATAGAATCAATTGAATCATTAGACTTAGAATTATTAAACGAATCACATAAAACATCCATAGAATCATCATCATTTGAAATTCTAGAAGTAGTAAAATTCTCATTAAAAGAGACATGTAGTGATTCCTCGATCGTAGAGGATCTTTTGTTGTATATCCGGTAGGCTTTGCTACGTGAGGAATACCCAACAAATATCCCCTCATCTGATCTCGGATCAAACTTGTCCAAATTATCATAAGTGTTTTTAATAAAACATTTTGCACCGAAAACACGAAAATGTTTAACTTGAGGCAACCTACCAAACAACAATTCATAACAAGTTTGTTTAGTGCCGGGCCTCAAAAGTATTCTATTAAACACATAGCAAGCGGTATGTACCGCTTCCGCCCAAAATTGATAACCAAGTTGGCTATCTTCGAGCATAGTGCGAGCACACTCCACAAGCGTTCTATTCTTCCTCTCAACAACACCATTTTGAGGGGGTGCGCGAGGAAAAGAAAACGTGTGAGTAATTCCAAGATCATCACAAAAATTTGAGAAAGACTCATTCTCAAATTCACCCCCATGATCACTACGAATAGTGACAATGGTGGTTCCGATGAGATTTTGTACTTTCTTCACAAATATTGTGAAGTTTTCAAAAGCTTCATTTTTATTACATAAGAAAAATACCCATGTAAATCTCGAATAATCATCTACGATGACAAGTCCATATCTTGCATTTCCTAAGGAAGTAACTCTAGTTGGCCCAAATAAATCTAGATGTAATAGCTCTAGTGGCCGTTTAGTAGAAATGCTTTTCTTAGGTTTAAATGAGGATTTAGGAAGCTTGCCACGTTGACAAGAAACACAAAAACTTTTCTTTTCAAAAACGAGCTTTGGAAAACCTTTAATGGAATTTAATTTTGAAAGTTTATAAAGTGTTCCAAAGTTCACATGTCCAAAGCGTCGATGCCATAAGTGTTGTTCACTTGAGTTGGCAACGAGACATTGTTCATAAGACTTAGGAAGATCCAAAATATAAATATCTTTATGGCATGTGCCGGAAAATAATAAATTATTATTATCATTCAAAATATGACACAATCCTTTTGCAAAGCTAACTTTGTAACCTTTGTCACAAAGTTGGCTTATCGAAATAAGATTATGATTTAAACCATTAACTAGATAAACATCACTAATTAAGGGTTTAGATGGGTTACCCACTTTACCAACACCGACGATGGTTCCGCTCTCGTTGCCTCCAAAGACTACCCGGTTCCCATTAGCAATGGGCACCACTCCGGAAAGCAATTGAGCATCGCCCGTCATGTGTTTTGAACACCCGCTATCGAGTATCCAATTTCTCTTGGAGCTAAATTTAAATTTGTTGCTCCGTTCCTTTTTCTTGAGTACCTATAGATATGAAATGTCGTATCATGGTACCCAAGGTCATTGGGTCCTCAAAGGTTAGACCTTTGGAAGCCAAGTCCAATTGGACTTAGACTTCCCCACATAATTTCTACTATGCACAACATCCGAAAAATAAGCATTCATGTAAACTTGTTTTTCATTCATGGAAGTGTCCTTTGGGCTCCAAATTGAGAATATTTTGGGAGCCTTCATCCTATTAGGAGCATGCATGCGTTGTTGATTTCTACGTGATGCATGCCGTGGATAGGCATAAGGAACATGATGAAATGGTGCATATGGATAATTATTCATATGATGTTGTGGGTGAACATATGCATGTGAGGGAACACGTGCGTGAGGGTGTCTCACATGGTGTGCACGTGCCCGTGAATGTGTAGCATAAAAATCATCATATGTGTGAACCGGTGGAGTAGGGCGTGTGTTCCTACGTGGCATGGTATCGGTGTACATGTAGGCATGCCCCTTCTTTGGAGGTCCACCCAAAGTGGGTTTCTTTCCGAAAGAGGGTATGGACGAGGTGGAAGCACCATTGGTAGATGAACTACCAATAGAGTGTTTGCTACCACTATCGAAGCACCGGAAGTTGGCCTAACAAAAGTAGTGGCCGATTTGGATGAACTTCCCATCGTATACCCCAAGCCAATGTGGTGATTGGCCGGAAGTAAGTCACTTAGGATTTTATCCAAATGGTCCTTACCCTTATTGAATTTATTAATTCGGCCTAATGTGTTCTCATATTTCTCGGTGAGAGAACGCAAAGAAGTATCCAAAGTGGATACTTGCGATGTGAGCACATAAACACGAGATTTAAGATTCTCATTCTCAATACTCAACGTCGAGTTTTGAGAAGTCAAATCCGCTATCTTATGTTCTTCCGGATCCTCAATGCTAACATGTTCAAGTTGAGTCTTGAGATTAACAATCTCATTCTTCAACTCTTCAACAACGGTGTCGTTGTTGGTGATGATAGTTTTAGGCGAGGTTTGAATGCTAGCTAAGTCATCTTTTACTTTAGTATACCTATTTACTAATTTAATATACTTAGACCATAATTGAGAATTAGCATTCCTAAAGTCATCCATAGTTACCTCATCGCCTTCGTTGTCGCTATCATCGGAAGAGGAGGATCCTTGATCATGCTCCTCTCTTGCCATAAAGCACATGTGCGCTTGCTCCACTTTCTCATCGTCCGACTCTCCGCTTGAGGAATCCTCGGAGTCGGTGAATGTTGCTCCGACAAGTCCCTTTTTGTACCCATTTTTGTACTTCTTGGACTTGTCGAACTTCGGCGCCTTCCACTTCTCCTTTTGCTTGTTTTGAGGACAATCTGCTTTGATGTGTCCTGGCTTATTGCATTTAAAGCACAAAGGTGGAGAGGCGTTAGTAGAAGTAAATTTAGATTTTTGTTTGAAGTTACCCTTTCGGAAGAAGCGATTGAATTTCTTTGCCATGAGAGCAATGGATTCCATGTCCATTTCTTCTTCCGAGTCCTCATCATCGGTAGAGGTGGATGGAGCCGCCTTGAACGCAATCGCCTTTTTCTTAGGCACGTCTTGGTTCAAATAGGACTTCATCTTTTCTTGTAACTTCACCTTGCTATCTTTGCGTACCTCGTATGACATCAAAGTACCCATCAGTTGAACTACGGTATAATTATTCATGTCATTACCTTCCTCGATGGCGAAGGTACGTTTCTCCCAAGAAGAAGGAAGTCCTTCGATAAGCTTCGAACACTTCTCCTTTTGGGTGTAGGTTTTGCCGAGAGCTTCCAACTCGTTCATTATGTCGACGAAGCGAGCATAATACTCCTTCATCTTTTCTCCCTGTTCCATATGAAACAATTCGTAATCTCTATTGACTACGACGCGTTTAGAATCTCTTACCCGACTCGTTCCTTCATGCAAAATGAGGAGTGAATTCCAAATTTGATATGCACTCTTACATGTGCATATCTTATTAAAATCTTCGGGTTCCAATGCACATTGTAAAGCATTCATTGCTTTGGCATTTGCAATCTCCGCGGCGACCTCCGCGGTAGTCCACTTGTCGAAATCTTCTTCGGTAGGCACATTGTACTCCGACATGGTAATTCTCCACAATGAGGCGCTCCGGAGGAACGTTTCCATCCGGCATTTCCAATATCCGTAATTGACGCCGTTGAAGAATGGAGGCCTAGTTGAGGAATGTCCTTCCATGACCGAAGACGCTCCTTTATGGTTCCTGAAGGATCCATAATCCGCAGGTGGACGAACGGTCTTGTTGTCGTTGGCAGACATAGATAAGTATCTGGCTCTGATACCAAATGTAATGCCCTACAAACTACTGCACAAGTACTAGAGGGGGGTGAATAGTACTTTAAAAATAACAAGGAGTATCATTCCTAATTATCGTGCAAACAACTACCAAATCAATTTGCGGAAGCTTAAATTGAAGACAACAACAAAATAAACAATGCTAACAAATGAATATTACTGGGTTCGGATCCACCCAAGTCTCCCCGACTTGTTCCCTGTGATCCTACGTCCCAACCACCCGGATCCCCTCCGGATACTTAGGTTAGAAACCCTAACCTAAGATTTCCACTATGAATATCTTGTGAAAAACCTTCACAAGATCAAATCATACAAGCAATGGCAATAGTGAATCCCACAACCCGGGATCATAACCTTCTCTCACAACCGAGAGAATCAATAAGCAATATAAATGAGTTTATAATGAAATAAACAATCTTACCACAAAATCATATACCTTGAGTATTCTTACCAAATAGGTGCAAGGATGGATTTGAGGAAGAGAAAGTCACCAAGACCTAGCACCACTGAAATGAGCAGTAATGGGTGCCTAGGAGTGATTTGGAGACTTGAATCAAGCTAGAGCTTGAAAGGCTCACCAAGAACAAACTTCTCTCAAGATGGATTCTAGATCTAGAATGTGAGAGAATGGATTTCTTGTGAGGGAGAGAGCTTTGAAAATGAGTGAGAATATCTAACTCTTTCAATCTCAATGAATCTCTTAATAGCAGCTCTAACCTAGAGAGAAATGACCAAGCTTCGTATTTATAGGGTCCCATAAAAACGAGTTAGGTCAAATCCCAACGGAAAGAAATCTGAAGCAGTTAGTCGGCCAAAGAACAAACACTGACTGACTAGTTCATCAACTAGTCGGTCAGTCAAACAACATGGACCGACTAAGTGATGAACAGAGAATAGAGTGAATTTCAGACCTAGAAATCTAGTCGGTCCAAGAAGACTGTCTGACCGACTAGTTTCACAACTAGTCGGTCGGTCAGTGAACTTAGACCGACTAAGAGTCAAAAACAATTAGTCTGAATACAAGTTGATTTAGTCGGTCCAAGAACAAATGTTGACCGACTAGATCATCAACTAGTCGGTCGACAAACGTTCTTAGACTGACTAACGATAAACAGTAGCTTAGGAGAAAATTGGCATGTACAGTAAAGCTCAACTAGTCGGTCAAAGAAGCATCACTGACCGACTAGTTCACAAACTAGTCGGTCGGTGAGTCAACGTAAACCGACTAACTGTAAACAGTACTAGCAAGAAAATACAAACTGAAACTAGTCGGTCCAAGAAGCTTTGCCGACCGACTAGATCACCATCTAGTCGGTCAGTTCTTCTTCTTGAACCAACTAACATGCACAACAAAGTCCAAATCGAAGCGCGATGCTTTGAGGAAGTTAGAATGGACTTTTACTAAGATCCTAGAGCTAAGATATGAGCGTTATGAAGATAGAAATGTAAGATATACTCAAGGCTTAACATTCTATAGATCGAAACTAAAAGACTATAAATAAAACCTTAAGGAACGGTCTTCGAGAGCTTCGATCAAATCTTCATGACTTCCAAAATGGTCCAAAAGCTTCAACGAAGCTTTAGGCATTGAATACGAGCTTTGAGAAGTCTTGAGATGTCGCTATGAGTGTTCTCGTGAATTTGGCGACGATCTCCATAACTGCGCTCACAAATTGTTAGTTCATGAATTATTTATGTTTGCTCATCATCCAAAACCAAATCCGGGGAGTCCAATACTCAACATTATCAAGTAGGGCACCCTGCGCCGCAGCATCGATGCTCATCTTGGTGCTAGGCTGGAGCCGGTTATAGAAGCTCTGCACCAAATCCCAGGGCTCGATCCCATGGTGAGGACACTGATGTTGGAGGTCCTTGAACCTCTCCCAAGCCTCATAAAGTGACTCCTGTGGGAGTTCTTGAAGTTAGAAATGGCCCCACAGATCCGGACCGTCTTCGAGGGTGGATAAAACTTATCCACAAATGCAAGCGCGAGCTTCTCCCATGTGGTGAAATGGTTGGGAGGGTGAGCCCGGAGCCAATAGGAGGCCTTATCCCTTAAAGTGAAAGGGAAGAGCCGCAGCTTCACAGCGTCATCACTAACGTCCTTTGCCTTGAATGTATCACACTTCGCCTGGAAGGAGTCAATGTGATGGTTGAGATTTTCATGAGGATGCCCGTGGAAGGGATCCTGCTGCATAAGATTGATCAGTCGCCGTCAGTTGCGGTCTGAGGATGGAGGAGTTGTTCCCAAAAGTTGGCTTCATGTGGTCACTGATGGACCCAGTGCAAGGAGGAGGATGAGGAGGATTTTCTCCCATCTGAGCGGATGGAGATGAACTCCTGCTAGAGACTCTCAAAGCCATGGCTGTCTTTTCGATCTCAGGATCGAATAATAATTCTTTAGTAGACCCTTTGTAGCGGGTGTTCATGCACCAACAAAACTCAGAAAAATACTGTCAGTAGCACCGAAATAAATAAAAAGAATAAAAATGATGAAAGGGTGAGAAATGATTGGAGTGCTAGCAAACTCCACAAAATAAAAACAAACTGAGATGGAACACTATTGCCGTCCTCGGCAACGGCGCCAAAAACTTGAGGCACCCATAACCTACACCTAGGTTCCACCTGGCGGTGTCACGATCGTCAGACGTGGTATGGCCCCTAGGCTACAATTCCGGGCTCAATCCACAAGCGGAAGGTGTCGAGTTATAGTATATAAGATGTCGAATCCCACAGGGACGGTGATAGTGTCAATTGGTTATTAGTTTATCTCTAAGTTTTGAAGTGAGATAGCTATCGGGGTAAAAGATTTATTTGGGGTGATGTTGTTGTAATATTAATAAAATGGACTAGGGCTTTAGGGATCACCACTAGGATCGTCGGGGGTCGATGTTAGGATAGGATCCTTGCATTGCATTAGGGCTAGGGAATTAATCCCCCAATTCGTACCACTCTCGTGTGTTAGAATTGCGGGGTATTTCGGTGTCTCTCGTTGACGTAATGGTGGTAGCCGTCAACGTAGCGGTATAGTTCGTCGATGGATCTCCTCAAGGCACGAGCCGGGCATGGTCACGTGCCTTGGTTGGATCCAACAATTTCCCTATTCGAATCCCTAGATACCACTTAAGCACATCAATTCCACAGATCGTGGGCATGATCTCAGTACGGATCATCTACGGATTAGGTAGGATCTACCGAAATACAACCCTAAGCCCCCAATTCAATGTAGGGATCCGGATCTACATTTTCCCCCAAGGGTCCTAGGGCTAATCCATCAACCCTAGAATAAATCTACTCACACATTGCAATAGTGACAAACAAAAACATCGTTCTCCGATACGAATTCATTATAACAATCAGAGAAATATGAATAAAAGACTTACAGTGAAGAACTGAGAAAATCGCAATGTATAGATCTAGAAAATGACTCCAGGTTCCCAAGCACAAACACAATCCAGAATAAGAACGATAATCTCCAGAAAAGAGATCCTGAATTCCTTACAAAATTTCCTTAGAATAATCACTTAAAATCGCCTAAGCTCTCCCCCAAAAAACTATCCAAAAATTCCTCATCAAAAGTTCTCCTCCCAGTCGCACGCCAGCTCCAGCTTCAGTCGCTCCCCAAATCGCGCGCATCGCGGCCTTTCAAAACATTCCAAAAATGACCCTGGAGTTGTCGATCGAGTAGGTGACTCGGTCGAGCAACAGGCTGCTCGTTCAGTAGCTCGGACCGAGTAGAGAAGTTGCTCGAACGAGCACTACAGAAAATGGAACAGATTCAAAGTTGCCTACCCGGACCGAGTCATCATTACTCGGGGCGAGTAGGCGTCGACTCGGTCAGATGCTCGGGCCGCGTCGTGGACTGCTGTGGAATTGAGGCTGCTCGACCAAGCAGTTGAGCTACTCGGTTCGAGTCAACCCGTATCTGTTTAGGGGTGTAACTGAGTCGAGCTGACTCACGAGCTACTCGAGATCGGCTCGAAAAATACTCGAAATCGACTCGACCATAGGCGAGTCGAGCTCGAGCTCGAGCTACTCGAGTAGTAGTCGAGCTCGAGCTCGAGTAGGATGATACTCGGCTCGGTGAGCTCGCGAGCTTAATCAAGCTTAATCGAGCTTGTAAATATATACCCAATTTTTTATTTACACAAATAACCAGCTTGCTGTTAATTTTAACAGATTTTGGAAGGCCCAGCCCATTGTTTGTCTGTGTATACAGCCCGACCCAGTCACCCAAGGCTAAGTTGGAAAAATATCTTGAGAAAACCCTAGCCCTAACAAGTCACACCGCCGCAGCACCGCTTCGTTCAGACTCTCAGTCTCTTCCCCAGTTCCCCTATCGCCTCTCGCTCTCTATCTGTCACCGTCCTCGGATCGGTGATCTCCGATCTCCGACTCCCGCAAAAAACCCAACCGGACTCTCCTTTTCTATTTTCGATCTCTGACCGCTCGATTCGATGATTCCGGCGCTGTCAAATTGATTCAGGTATTAATCTCCATTTCTATTTCTACATTCGTGAATCTCTGTTGCTTCTTAACCGCAATTCGAAAGGGGAAATTCATTGTTTTTGCATGCACGCGTTGCTTTCCATAGCGAATAGCGGTAATGAATACACCTTAGCTTCATCGATCATGAGAGGAATAGAATGCCAAAGGACCAAGAGAGTAGTGAACTGCAAAAAAATGCAGAGAGCTGTGCTTAACGCTTTGACGGAATGTTGAAAAAATCATAGGAAAGTAAAATTTTGATGTTGGTGAAAAGTGACTCACAATTATGGCCACTGATCGGATCCACAATGTGCTTCTTCTGGTGGAAGCAGAATAGTAATCATAATCAGGGTCCATGAAACCAAAGAACTGTTTTGAAATTTTGGGTGTTATATTGTTTCGGCTTGTTTCTTGACCTGCCAAATATTGGCTGAAATTTTGGGTGTTAGATTGATCTGAACTGCAAAATATCATCGTTTGTTTTATTAATTTGATTATATGATTGAATTGATGAGTATAGGATTCTTTGATGAGATTTTAGATGAGATTTTAGATTTCCCTTTGTTGTGTGATTGTGAATCGATTGCTATTGATGATTAACCTGTTACGAAGACCAAAAAGTAAATTTTTAGCTTATGAGGTTTGTTGGTACCCGAAATTTTTTTGTTGTGTAAAAATACAGCAGTAATTGCTGATACTACACCTGAAGTTTCTTTTTCTTTGATTTTTAACTAATAGTTAATAGAATTTTGACTTTCATATTTTATTTTGTAGTAAAACAGATATGGATTCATCTACACCGGAAGTTTCTTCATCAATGTTAAATGCACATACACCTACGACACATAATGTATTGCATGATCAATCATCACCATGTGATACACAGAATTTAGTTGGTGATGTTAATGTAAATGCACAGTCAACAACAAGTACAAATAGTGAGTGCAACGCATCTGAAGATGATACTCAGTTTGCACCGAGGAAAAGGCAAAAAACATCTTCTGTTTGGCAAGAGTTTAAAGAGATTGATCTTGTTGATGGTGGTAAGAAAGCTGAGTGCATCCATTGTAAGTCCAAGCTTTCCATACTTAAAAGCAAGAGTACCACCCACCTCTCAAGACACTTAAAAGGATGTTTGAGGCGAATTTTATTTCTAAAGCAGCAGAAAAGGATTACATTACAAACAATAGATGACGAAACTGATTTGCAAGTTGTGGCTCCTGCTTATACAAATGGAAAGTTTGACATGGGAAAAATGAGAGAGTCAATTGCACATTGGATTTTGATGCATGAACATGCTTTTACAATTGTAGAGGAGGAAGGGTTCAATATGATGCAAAAGCGTGGAATGCCCGAGTGGGAAAAAATTTCACGGAACACAATTAAAAAAGATTGTGTGCAAGTGTATGAAATAGAGAAGAAAAAGTTGAAGTCACAACTGAACTTGGTTAGTAAAATTAGTGTGCCTACAGATATGTGGAAGTCAACTAATCAAAAGATTGAGTACATGGTTCTCACAGGGCATTTTATTGACTCTAAATGGAAGCTACAAAAGCGTATTCTTAGCTTCGTTCATCTACCTCCTCCTCACCGCGGTCTTGAGATAGCAGACAGCCTTTACAAGTGTATGAAGGAATGGGGCATTGAGAATAAAGTGTACACAATTTCAGTTGATAATGCTTCAAATAATGATGTTGCAATTAGAAGTTTAACAGACACCTTTTCAAGAAATAAGAAGCTACTTTGTGGAGGGAAGTTATTTCATGTACGATGTTGTGCACATATCTTGAACCTTATGGTGCAAGATGGTTTATCAAGAATCAAAGATATTATTGAAGATGTACATGAGAGTGTGACTTTCATCAATCATAATGAGGCAAGGCTTCAAATGTTTGCTGAAATTGTTCAACAATTACAATTGCCTCATCGAAAGCTTATTCTTGAATGTAAAACAAGGTGGAATTCGACCTACGAAATGCTATCAACTGCAATCCAGTTTAAGGAGGTGTTTCCAAGGTACAAAAAGCGGGAACCTCGCTATTATTGTTGTCCAAGCACTGAAGATTGGTTGAAAGTGGAGAAGGTGTGTTCTATTTTAGAAGTATTCAAGTCAACCACTCATATTATTTCTGGGAGTGAGTATCCAACTGCTAATTTATTTCTTAGTGAAGTTTATCGAATCAAAGTCTTGTTAGATAAGATTTTTTATGATGTGGATCAGTGTGATTTCATTCATGAGATGGTAGAAGCTATGAAGCGGAAATTTGACAAGTATTGGGGAGAGTGCAACTTATTGATGGCTATTGCTGCAATTTTAGATCCTAGGTGCAAAATGCGTGTAATCGACTTTTGTTTTCCAAGAATGTATCCGGAACAAGAAGCTCTAGAGAATATTCACAAAGTTAAGAAAGCTTTATATGAGCTTTATGCTGAATATGTGGAAGAATTTCAGTCCAATAATGCTCATGAAAGTGGAGAAAGTACTGTTGGCACCAGCAGTAATGCAAGTTCTCGAATTTCATCTTCCGGTTGGTCGGAGTTTGCTCAATTTGTAAAATCAGTTGAAACAGCTCCGCCACAGAAGTCTGAATTGGACAATTATTTAGAAGAAGGTTGCTATATTTGCGAAGAAGATTCAGTTCTATTTGATGCTATAGAATGGTGGAGAGTGAATAACTTAAAGTATCGCATCTTGTCCAAAATGGCTCGTAATATACTTGCTATTCCTATTACAACTGTGGCTTCGGAAGCTACTTTCAGTGCTGGCAGCAGAGTTATTGATACTTACCGTGCTTCATTGTCTCCCGATACTGTACAAGTTTTGATTTGTGGAGGAGATTGGTGTCGTAGTCTTCACGGCTTGAAGAGAAAAAACAAAGTGAGTCTCTTTTCCATTCTTTTTGTGATAATTTTGTTTTGATACTGCTCTTTTCTTTTCTTTTAATTAAATCTGATTTAGTTTTTTTTTCAAATCTATGTAGCTTATGAAGAAACCTTTGGAGATCACCTTAGATACCTTATAAACTGGACAGGTATTTACTGCATTCTATTTGCAAGAACTCTTCAGCATTTCTTTGTTTGCATGTCACTTTTTTCGCACCTATTTGGGTGACTGCATAATATCTTTGGTTGTGTTGCTTTGTTTATAATACCAATTTTGATAAAACAAAGGTAAATTCTTGATTTTAGCTAATTTTAGCTAATGTGTTCTATAACTTTATAGTATGGAGTCTATAACTTTAAACTACACTGAATTATTGATAAACTTGAAGAGAGAATGTAATTAATGAGAACCAATACTGATTCTAATCATCTCACTAAAAGGTTCTCCACATCTTAGTTGGACATCACAAGCCTAACCAAAGATGGTATATCATGCCTTGCAAACAGAAATAATAGTTGCAAAGGATAATAGAGAGGAAAAGGAGCAAGGGCATTTCTTCTATGAATTCAAGTTAATTCTTATAAATCTCATTACATTTAAGGCCAATGCATGCATTTCCAGGTATGTAGATATTGCCACCAACAAGTGTAGATGGTTTTTTGGAGTAACATGAACCCGATTTATCATCCGTGGGAACATTTCTATTCAGAAGGTGTGTTTGTACAAGTTAAACTCACATTGTTGCCTTAGCATTGTGGAACTCATATCAGATATACGATGGAGTTTCATGTACCGCTTTGAAAGTTGGTCTCAACCAAAGAAGTTTTATCCGAGGGGAAAAAATGAATGACGTGGAACCATCTGGAAGAAGTTGTAAGAGTGTTGGCGGTTATTGTGGAAGCTACAAGAAAAATTGCCATGTTTAAATGGATTCCTGTCAAACGATGACTTTTTCATTTGAATATTTATGTGAAGGAAAGCTTTGTTTTTTCTGATAGCAAATGAAATATTATCTCATATAACCTAGCAGAAAAATTTGAGATCGGGATTGAGATTGCACCTAACCTTTATCCTTACCTTTTGAGTTGGATTATGGAAGTAGTGCTCAGAAAAGCAAAACGTTTTCTAATGTAGAGTCACCTACATCTACATTGACACAGCAACGGGTGAAGAAGTGGTATATTCAGATGTGTGCCACATCATTCTTGTAAGCATGTATCAATAATTCAGTGTAGGTAAATTCTTGCATTGCATAATATCTAATGTGTTGCTTTGTTTATAATAATCAGTATTCGACTCCATACTATAAATTCAATGTGTTCTATAACTTTATCGTTTTATCTAAAATCATCTAGTTAAACATCCATCTTAATTGTTTCCATATTCCCTGTCCCGGTTTTGTAAACAAAAAAATAGAAATACTTCATATATGTGCACATGACTTCTCTCTGATTTTACACTGATTTGGTTTTTGCAAGTAAATAAAGATTGTGTACTCTTCTTTACTTGCTGAAGATCAGTTCCGAGTTGCCTGGAGTCTGAGCAGCACTCACATGACTTCTCCATCCCAGGGATTGGGGTTGTAGGAACTTAAACATGAAGTGCATATTTTTGTATCCAAATAGAGAAACTTGACATGTGCACATTAATTGTTTGAAATCATTGTTCTAGAGGTTGACTTAAGTTCTATACTGAAATCATTGTTCTAGAGGTTGACATATTCACATCTTTCTAGATGACATCATGATTATCTTCTATTGATTCATATTCACAATTCTATATCAAATGCATTATCAAATTTAAGGAGACAGGAAGTAATGAATGTATTGTTGCAAAAACAACACAGTACTATTTACAGATAACACAAGTTAAACATTTTTCACGACCAATTATAGACGACTTATCAGCTGCATATTGATATGTAATCATCTGTTACACATTAGCCTCATATCCAAACATTCAATGAATATGCCAGTTTCAACATGTATTCTTTGTACAAGTGAATTAATATTCTTTTCCACCTTGCAGTTGTTGCTGGGAATCTGAGCTTTTGTATGAACTTTTGTATGCCCTTGCTGAAGTGCAATCTGCATTGGAGGACGCTTCAAATCTCCTGCAGGCAAACAACAAAATTTTGGTAGAATTAAGACGAATGGTGGAAAGAAACTCTTTATCATTGTCGCATCTGAACTGATTTCAATACTTTAATCCAAATGGGAAAAGTGACTTCAAGGCTCAAGGCTCAAGGCTCAAGTTGTCTGATGTCTGAATTTTAGACTCGTTTATCTTGTAATTTAAACTTTAAGTGGACCAAGTTATTTGTAATATTTTAGATTTTAGGCTCAAGGCTCAAGCTGTCTGATGTCTGAATTTTAGACTCGTTTATCTTGTAATTTAAACTTTAAGTGGACCAAGTTATTTGTAATATTTTAGATTTTAGACTATATTAGTGGCATGTTTTTTTAATTTTATGAAATTTGTCATTGTATTGCATTTTTATTTGAATTTTATGAGATTTGTCACTGTTTTACATTTTTATTTTATACGAATTTTATGAAATTTGTCCATATTTGTCAGAATCGAGCCGAGCCGAGTCGAGCTCGAGCATTTCGAGCTTTAATCGAGCCGAGTTCGAGTTTAGATAATTGAAGCTCAACCGAGTTCGAGTCGAGTATCGAGCTCGAGTTTTTAATGTCGAGTCGAGCTCGAGTATGGCAATACTCGAGCTCGGCTCGGCTCGGTTACACCCCTATATTTGTTGCTCTTCTCAAATTGAAGCTGCTCGGACCGAGCATTTTCTGGGAAATTCTGCAGAGAGCTCATGGGGTGCTGTCTCTCTCTCTCTCTCTCTCTCTCTCTCTCTCTCTCTCTCTCTCTCTCTCTCTCTCTCTCTCTCTCTCTCTCCTCCTCCTCCAATGGCTCCAGAATTGTGGCGAACTCCTCCAGAGCCTCGCCAATGAGCTTACGAACACGTCGGATGTGTCCATACCCAAGCGGGGTCCCAAATCGCTCCAAAATCCCTGAAAACTGACAAAACACTACGAAGCTCGAAAATATCGTCAGAAATGCAATATCGCAGTAAAATGAGGGATTTGGATGCGAAAATGGCATGAGATGCAATGGAATAATGATATGAAAATAGTATAAAATATGGACACATCAGCACCCGGGGGAAGAGGCATTCCAGTCGCAGGCGATCATGGAAGGGGGTACAACACCCCCTGAGGTAAAACATAAACCCCTTCCCGCCAACCTTAAATATGCATTTCTGGGTGATAATCGTACGTATCCTGTTATAGTCAATGCTTCCCTCACCGAACCCCAACTCGAGGATCTTTTTTAAGGGTTCTCAAGGAGCATATAGATGTTATAGGATATAGTATCACCGATCTGAAAGGTATTAGCCCTTGGCTATGTGAGCATAGGATCCACCTAGAAGATAGCAACGCAACCTCCATAGAACATCAAAGACGCTTAAACCCTAACATGAAAGAGGTTGTCAAGAAAGAGGTCTTGAAACTTCTCAAAGCCAACATTATCTACCCCATCTCTGATAGCAAGTGGGTCAGTCCTGTCCAAGTCGTGCCTAAGAAGGGAGGCATGACCGTCATAACAAATGAAAAAAATTAATTGATACCAACTAGGATAGTCACAGGTTGGCGGATGTGTATAGATTATAGAAAACTTAACAAAGCCACCTGAAAGGACCACTTCCCCCTTCCATTCATTGACCAGATGCTTGAGCGTCTTGCCAAGCACAATTATTTTTGCTATCTTGACGGATATTCGGGGTTTTTCCAAATCCTGTTACATAGGGAAGACCAAGAGAAGACGACTTTCACATGTCCGTATGGCACCTTTGCATACCGAAGGATGCCTTTCGGGTTATGTAATGCACTCGCAACCTTTCAAAGGTGCATGACCTCTATCTTCCCGGATTTTATCGAAGATATTATGGAGGTCTTCATGGATGACTTCTCGGTGTACGGCACTGAGTATGATTCTTGCCTAGAGAATCTGGTCAAGGTATTAGAGCGATGCCGTAAGAGCAACCTCACTCTGAACTGGGAAAAGTGCCAGTTTATGGTAACTGAGGGAGTTGTCTTAGGACATATCATTTCCTCCAAGGGGATACAAGTCGATAAGGCAAATTTCGAAGTTATTAAGGAGCTTCCCCCACCAACCAATCTTAAGGGAATCTGTGGTTTTCTTGGGCATGTTGGATTCTACCTCCGTTTATTAAAGATTTTTCTAAAATTGTACGCCCCCTCACTGAATTACTTGCAAAGGACACGCCATTTGATTTTTCTGACGCGTGTTTTGATGCTTTTGACAAATTAAAAGAGGCTCTTAAATCCGCTCCAGTTATTGAGCCACCAGATTGGAACTTGCCATTTGAGCTGATGTGTAATGTGAGTGATCAGGCAGTGGGGGCTGTGTTAGGCCAGAGAAAAGATGGGAAGCTGCATGCCATCTAATATGCTAGCAAAACACTGGATGAGGCCCAGAGAAACTACACCACTACTGAAAAGGAGTTGCTAGCGGTGGTGTACTCTACTGAGAAATTCTGACAGTATCTCCGGGGGTCAAAATTCATAATCCACATGGACCACGCCACCTTAAAATACATGCTAAGCAAGAAGGAAGCCAAACCTCGATTGATAAGGTGGATACTTCTCCTTCAGGAGTTTGACGTGGATATTAAGGACAAGAAGGGCACGGAGAATGTGGTGGCTGATCATTTAACCCGGCTCACTCATAGGGACAAAGACTATAGTTTACCCATTGATGGGTCCTTCGCTGGAGAGCAGCTGTTTGTGGCAGATTTCGTCGACACACCATGGTACACCGACATAGTAAATTTTTGGGTGAGTGGAATCTTGCCCCATGGATTGGTCACTTATCAGAGAAGGAGGTTTTTGAGCGAATCCAAATGTTACTTCTGGGACGATCCGCATCTCTATAAATCATGCCCGGATGGAATCATTAGGCAGTGCATCCCCAAAGAAGAGACCGCTTCCATCATCTCTCATTATCATGACCAACCATGCGACGATTACAAAGACCATGGCAAAGATACTCCAATGTGGGTTTCACTGGACAACACTTTTCAAGGACACTCATGACTATCAAACGATGCGACAGGTGCCAGAGGACTGGAAATATTACAATAAGGGATGCGATGCCACTTAAGGGCATCCTGGAGATTGAACTATTCGACTGCTGGGGGATCGATTCCATGGGTCCGTTTTCGACAAGTTGCGGGAACAAATACATTTTAGTGGCGGTGGATTACGTTTCCAAATGGGTAGAAGCCATATCTACCCGACGAACGATGCTCGAGTCGTCGCAAAATTTTTCAAGGATATCATCTTCCCCTGCTTCGGGGTACCAAGGACGGTCATAAGTGATGATGGAAGTTATTTCATCGAAAGCAAGTTTGAGGCCTTATTCAAGAAGTATGGAGTATATCATATAGTTGGACTCGCCTATCATCCACATACGAGTGGACAAATAGAGATTTCCAACAGGGAGATAAAGACTATCCTCGAGAAGACAGTTAGCTCATCACGGAGGGACTGGTTCCAGAAGCTAAATGATGCGCTATGGGCATACCACACGGCATTCAAAACCCCTATTGGGACAACCCTTTACAAGCTAGTCTATGTGAAGGCGTGCCACCTACCGGTGGAACTGGAGCATAGGGCTTTTTGGGCTATTAAGAAACTCAACTACGACTACAAAAATGTAGGACTGTGCCGCCTCTTGGATATCAATGAGTTAGAAGAACTCAGGAGAGACGGCTACGAAAACGCCAAAATTTACAAGGAAAAGACTAAAATCTACCATGACAAGCTGATCACAGTAAAACATTTTGATGTAGAAGATCAAGTACTCCTATACAACTCCAGACTGCGACTTTTTCCGGGGAAGTTGAAGTCTCGGTGGTACGGCCCATTTAAAATACTTCAGATATTCCCGAACGGTGCAGTGGAGATTGAGGGAGGCAAGAATGGACCATTCAAGGTCAACTAACAAAGATTAGAGACCTACAAGGTCGACGATCTGATTGGCGGAAGAGGATCTCTCACTCTCACCGATTGCTCTCCTGCATGACTTCATCCTAGGTTGGGGGAGATCGTCACACCAATTCGATACTTCCACTCCAATTCTATTTATGTTTTACCTCACCCAACCTTGTAAGTGGTGGTGCTGCCTGATTTATAGCTTTTCGTTGTTCCCATGTCTCCCTCTCATATTATTGTGCCCATCTGTCATTTCGGGGCCCGGCTTAGTCCAGCTTGGGGGAGTCACTTTTGGTGTCCATTTTGTCCATCATCATCATCCGCATCATCCTCATCTGCATTCCTTGTTTATATGCATACTGTACACATGCATCTGCAACTTCATTTCATTTCCCATGATTTTTATTTTCTCATCTCATCCCACCCATCCCACCCTTAGCATCATTTTCCATCTCTACGCGTGTGTTCTCAGCAGTGAGGACGTTGTTGCGTTTAGCTTGGGGGGATGAGCGCTATCGCTTTATACTTATTTTTTCCTTATTTTCACTTTTTTATTTCCATTTCCACCCCATTTTTCTCTTTTTAGCATCATTTTATTTTTTTCTCTTTTTGTCTGTTTACATGCATGTTTTCCTTTTCTTTTTCTTTTTCTTTTTCTTTTTCATTAGACTAAAGAGGATTCTCCTTTGATTGCACTATAAGCTGCGCACACTCAACTTACTTGCTCTACACACTCACGTAGGATTTATCTACTAAGTCTATTTGCGCTTCATTGCATACATATAGGATGGATTACAATTTTGAACTCTATGCTTCCATGAGTTAGAGATATTCCTTGAGTAGGATGTATATTAATATGCTTTTCCATGATTTGGATCCATTTCTCCACGATAATTATTCTCGAAACAGTTAAGCTAAAAATTACTTGATTGTTGATAATTGAATGAAAAATTGCATGATTGTGTGAAAATGTGTACTTTCATAATGAATGGTAGTTCAATGGAGTTTGGATAACGCACTACGCTTAAGTAGCTTTTACTAGATATTCTGACACCGAGCCATGTCCCAATTCTATCTTTTTCTTTTTATTTTTGTATATAGCCAATTACAATCTTTGATCGTGCTTTGCATTCCATCGCGTTTACGTGAGTTTGCAAAAATCCCCAAAACATTGGAAAAATAAAAAAACCAAAAAAATATTACAGAAATAAAAGGCCCAAGGGGTTCTTCATAACCCGATGCCTTAAGACCGTCTGGTCTGGGATGCATAGGCCACCTCCTGTATATATTAATTTATCTCGTGTATATAAGGAAATAAAAATATGTATATATAAAGAAAGTTGATAGCCAAAAACAATTGTAAAAAGAAAAATCCCACATCCTTACCTCACTTTCTATACAAAGTAGGGACATGGCAAGGTCGATGATGTCTAGGGTTCGTGAAAGAGTTTAGTGAGGTGATCTCTAGATTTCATTGAATTTACCATCTTCATTTATGAAATGTTAATTAAAATCATCTTGCATGCATGAAATGATTGATCATGACACTATACGCTGCTTAGAGAATGAGTTGTGGCGATTTGGATTCGAATCATGGATATTGTATATTGATTGCATGCTATAATGGGAATTTCCCTCTAACTTCATATCATATACTCGAGTTCACTTTATTCGTCGAAAAATCCATTCTATATTATCCATGATGGACTTGATGAATCCTCGTGACTCGTGTGCTTTCATTTTTTATTAAGTTGGAGTGTTGCTGTGTGCTTATGAGATGAGAAGATGATTTAGCTTTTCTTATTTTTTGATCTCTTTGCACTTCGTTGTTTTCTCCCTCCGGCAAACATCTTATTCGTCTTCCTCGAGGACGAGTAAAAGGTAAGCTTCGGAGATTTTGTTGTGTCCATATTATCCATATTTTTATCACGCATTTCCATATCGTTTTGATCACCCGAATTCGTATTTTCGTATTATATCGCGCTTCACTCGACATATTTGATTCTTGCGATATTTTATACTTTCAGGGAATTCGACGTGATTCGGAGCGATACATGAATTTGGACACAACTTCGATGCCAAGCTCGCATTGCCTCGCCATGGCAACTCAACAGGGGCTAAGGGAAGAATAGGAGAAGAAGATGAAGGGGAAGAAGATGAAGAAGAGAAGAAGATGAAGTGGAAGGAGAAGAGAGGAAGAGAGAATGAAGGAGGGAGATGAAGATTTCCCAGATCGCTCGGTCGAGCGCATGATGCGCTCGACCGAGCTGTGACACCAAGACGAATGGGCCAAGGGTTTAAATGAGCGCTCGGGCGAGCGACTCGACCCGCTCAACCGAGTGACCAAGTCGCTCGCCCGAGCCAGTCGTCAGTAGAGCCCCATTTTTGCCCTTCAACTCTCTGTTAAAATGGCATTTAATTCGCTCGGTCGAGCGGCTTCCCCGCTCGACCGAGTGGCCTCATCTTCAACCAAGCAACATCGATTCCTTAAGATTTCGCTCGGTCGAGCGGCTTCCCCGCTCGACCGAGCGGCCCCCTCTCAAGCTCCCCAGGATGACGCTCCACAAGGCAGCGCTCGGTCGAGCGAGAACCCCGCTCGACCGAGCGCAAGGTTGGCAGACTACGTTTTTAGCTTTTTATTAGGTTTCGGGTTGGTTTTGCTGTAAAACCCGAAACTAATGGGTTTTGTATATAAACCAAAAATATTTTAGATTAGGTTAAGCTTATTTTACTGCTGAAAAACCTTAGAGCTATTGGAGAGACTCTTTTTCTTGGGATCTTATTTTGCAATCTAAATCTTGGTAGCTATTCCTTTCTCTGTGATTTTTTGATATTTTGTTCTATATTGCTCCCTCTTCATATTGATATTAATTTCATAACGTTTGCCCAAGTAATTATGCTATTCTCCATTGCTCTCACCTTTGTAGCCATAGCCATGCTATAGTAGTGGGTATCTAGGGCTTAGGGAGGATCCCTGGAATCTTAGGGATTGGATGTTAGGTTAAACCTCCATTGGATGAATCTAGGGTCTCCCTATGGTAGTTTGAATAAGGGTTTTGGGGGATTAGCCTTAGGATTGGAGGATCGCGAAAGCAACTCTATTTCCTAGGGAGAATCCACACGAATCCCATTTGGGCTTAGTGGCCGTTTTCCGGGGCTCGTGCTCACGAGAGTGACTCGAGAGCCGGGGCGACCACTAATCTCCAATCTGCTAGCCGATGACTACGAAAATAGCCCGACCGCTAGAACCAACCACAGGATGGCGCCGCATTCCGTTGAGCACGCGAGTACCTATGTATTGCGAGGCGGGACCAAGTGTCAAGCGTAATGCATGCATTCCCGTATGAAGCCGATAGCGAAAGCACGGTCCGTATAGGGATGCGTTAGATGAGCGTGACGACGAAGTTCTAACGCTCATTTCTATCTCCGGATGTGACACTTCTACCCTAATCCATCGTCCGACGGAGGACCAATTGACCTGAAATCCATTACCGAAGGCCCAAGTGGGGAATCCCGAACGCCTTAGACATTTACTATTTAGTTAATTCCACTTCTCACAACCAACCAATCAATTCCAACATGACCACACTGACCACACATTCTTCTCCTTCCACAAAAATCTAAGTGTTAGACGATCGCCTCCCTAGAGTTTGACATTCTATAAATACTATAACGCACCGTTCACTTGCGGTGACTCATCCGTGCATCGCATGTGAGGAACAAAGCTTCACTTCATACGCCATGAGATTCTCAATGCACTCCTCAACGGTGTATTTGGATATGTCATTCAACTCCAAAATACAGTTGTCCTTTGTCTCCCAATTGGGTGTTAGCGAGTCAAGGATCTTCTCCACACGATCCGCTTGGGAAATCACCTTTCCAAGTCCTTCTAAAGCGTTCACGATGTCTGTGAACCTTGTGAACATTTCTGAGATGCTTTCTCCTTCCTGCATCTTAAACATTTCATATTAAGATCTAAACATAGTTTGTTTAGATTTCTTTACCTTTGTCGTCCCTTCATGACAAATCTCCAAAGTATGCCAAATTTCGTTGGCCTTTTTGCACATGGAGATGTGGCTAAACTCATTGTGAGTAAGGGCACAATGGAATGCGTTCATTGCCCTCGCATTGAATATGATCGAGTCCTTCTCCGCTTTTGTCCTTGTAGTCGCAAGTGTAGTAGGCTTCTCAAATGGCGACTCTGTGACATCGCATAGGTCTTGACCCTCCACGTAGATCATCATCTTGATCTTCCAACTTGGGTAGTTGGTTCCGTTGAAAGCGGGGGTTGAACGGTAGATAGACCTTCTTCATGAGACGCAGATATAGCGTTGAATGCCATCATTGTAGTATGTTATAACCTCGTTTTGATACCAATTGTAAGGACCGTCTATCCCTTGCAATACTAACAACAAACTCTAGAGGGGTGTGAATAGAGTAATGGAAATAAATTGTGCAATTAAAATTAAACTTGAAAATGCGGAATAATAAGAGCAAGAGGAATTAATCAACACAATCAATCCAAATGCAAACACAAGATTTTACCCTGGTTCCCCAAACTTGGGTACATCCAGCCACACCAATATCCACTATGAATCTCACAAAGAGAAGTGAATACAATCTCACACAACGATAACTCATACAGAGGATTTGGATTCTCATACAGAGAAATCATTACTCTCCCACAGAGAGAATCAAACTCTCACAAAGAGAGATCTCAACCAACCCTACACAAGGGTTATAATCTCACACAGAGAGTAACTAGCTCTCACACAGAAAGCTAGGGTTTCAAAAAAAATTAAAACAAATACTCTTGTTGGGTTTAATAGACCCTCAGGGCAAAAATCTATGCCCGTCCTAAGTCGGACAGACTATAGAGAGAAAAGAATGCAGCTGAAAAAATTAGATTCGTTAAACTATTTTAATGAAGCCTTAAGGTTCAAGACCCTTAGCCAGGATCTTTTCCGACTTGGGGTGGATCTGACCATCCCAAGAAGGATCTAAACTACGACGATTAAATTAAAGGAAGGCTAATTAAATTCACATACCCAGAACCTTGCCTCGGTACAGGCAAGGTGTATCGCACCGTCTTCCGAGCCGCTTCCCGTCCCCCACCGAACCACTCCGTGTCCCGAGGCAAGCAATCCTCTTGTCGCTGAGCCAACCACGCGTCGAAGAAAGTTTCACCCAAGTGTGAACCTTCGCCAAGATTTCGGATCGGATCCGAACCCCTTCGTGGCTTTGCTAGAGCCCTTCAATAGTAAGGCAGAAATTATAGGGAGAAGAGAATATTTAATTTAAGCCTAGATCCGAGCGTGCTCCAATATTTTTCGGAGTCGCTCAGGTCTAGAGCTTGGGACGAGTTTAGAGGAGAGGAGCAGACCCCTATTTATATAGGCGAATGTCCCCTCCCCTTTACTCCACTTTCGATGTGGGACTATTCTTTTGGAGTTAATAAATCAAGTTAGTTTGACTTAACAAAAGGCCAAACTTACATGAATTTTAACTCCCTCACCGTTGAGCTTCACGATTGATACAACCTATCAAATCGAAGGGCGTTCAATGGAGAACGCGTAGGAAAAAACGGCGAGTCAATCGGAGTCCGTTTGACCCCTCAATTGATCGTCCAAATATCAGCCCAAATCCACAAAACCGCAAATAGCCAGCCGCCAGAATGCCAGGCGCGAAAACCTAGAACGTGGGGCCACGTGGGCCCCACGCGTTTTCTGCGTGCGCAGCCCAAGAGCAGGGCCCGCCTGGGCTTGGGCCCGGGCCTTTGGCCCGGGCCCCGCCCTCCTTAAAAATGCCCTGCGCCTAGGCATTTTGCCCAGGCGCAAAAAAGGGCTTAACAAAATTATCTGGCTTGCTTCTTTTGGGCTTCCACTATGGGCCTTCTATTTAAACACTTTAAATAGACTTATTGGGCTCGTTTGGACTCTGTTTCTGACGCGGTTTGAACCTGCGTTTAGAGTGGGACGATCCCATCTTACAGGTAACCTTTTCCATGCGTTTATTATATTAAATATTGTCGTAAACTATTTACGACACATTTAACTCAGCTTGCATCTTATGCAAATTAGTCCTTATCTAGGCTTAAAATTATCATTTGCATCAAATGCAATTTTCTATCCCTTGCATCAAATGCATATTCTCCCTAATGATTCTACCTATTACTAGACGAAGGTCGCACTCTGTGTGAGACCATACAGCCTGACCGTACTACAGGTTGGGCTCGATGCCCTATACGGCAGTGAACACAAACAGCAGTTGCTATCCCTGTTTCAGTATCATAAGTATGGGGTTAACTCATCGACATGAGTATTGTCAGGACCACACTGACTGTGTCCGTGATGAATTCCACAGTTTTAGTCTCTTCGTCTAAACTATGTCGTTTAATTCAAGTCTAGGGTACGGTCAAACTGTCAACCCCCAATAACTCGAATCCGATTAGTTTCCATCGATCTTTAGTCAAATAATGTTGGAAAACTTCCAACATACTCTGGCCAGAGTTTCCACTAAAGACCGAACTAACACTACGACACTAACTCCCATTGACCGGAAGAGACGAATCCTATCTTGGTCATTACTCTCCTCGCACACTTCAAATGTCACCCCGACCAAAGACCTTTCGACGGGCCTAGCCTCGAAGCTAGGTCAGAGATCTAAGTGACACCGTTTCATGTACAGGTTCGTACAATGAACTCAAGTCAAAGACCAACTTGCCTATCATCACTAAGAGTTATCATTGACAGGTTGGTTAATATAACCATATGATAACTCTTGTGGGTCGTTCGATGAACTCATTCTCCAATGAGCACCTGTGTCTCGTCTTCGACTTAGCCAAGTCTAACGATCATAAGATCATCGTCATCGTTATATGGTGAACACTAAGACACAATGGTCTATTCGATGTTTCGATATCCTTTTCTCGAAACATCTACGACCACGAACCCTTTTAGACTTATGCTACAGATGGGCCAGGATTTCTCCATGATCGAGATACTCATCTCGATATATGTTTGACCTCGCATTAAGTCTCAGGACTTTACCTAAGTTAATTACTAATGATAACTACATTATGATTTAACTTAGATAAATTCTTACCATACAGCTTACTGTAATTTTGAACAAGATGTTTGTATAGATACACGGAGATAAATTGCCTCGAGGGCATACATCCCGCAACATCTTCCACTTGCACTTAGGCCCATTTATCCCGGTATCTTATACCGCATTTACACATAAGTCTTTCCAGACTTTACGTGGTAGAGCCTTTATGAGTGGATCTGCTAAAATGTCTACTGTATAGACTTAAAGAGTTATCTATGTTTATCTTAGACCATTCATTTGAATCTCATCCAAATAATTTACTTTGGTCCTTTGGAATCCATTTATTTTTCTTGGATCTCATCCAGCTCATCGTACCTTACGATAATAAGTTATTGGTCATTTTAGACAGTTCATATTTTAAAAGTGTCAAACTCTTTTGACTACTTTATCAGAAATATGTTCCATCCCATTGATGCCTCGCATGTGTTTTATTCGCTCCCACTGACCTTGAAAACTCTCTGGCTAATTCATATATGTTTGTTCTTCTAAATCATATTTAGAAAACGAACTATAAATGAATGCTCCAATTTTCATGGTTATCATGAGCGTTTACATCGAGTTCGGTCTGAGTAGATCTGTACACATCTGCTGGCGAGACAGTTTCATCATAATCCGTTTATAGGAATTAGGATGAAAAACGTTCTCTACCAACATAAGTTGTACTTCACTACTTTCTTTCTGCACCAATCATCTAAACTCGAAGATTTACTTCCAGACATTAAGAAACAATTTCTTTGGGCACGTAAACTAAAGTTCATACTTTATTTACGTGCACGGACCTATTGCATCAAGTTGTTAATCAGAGTCTCTACTCTGAATTCCATCCTGGAAGTTGATTGAGCCATCATTGACTATGATGTTTAACTCGACTCTTCGTCTTACAAGACTCGAGTAATCCTTTAACTTCCTAATGATTTATTTAATGAATATGTTATTGATAATGTTCTCATAGAACCTTATCAAACCAAGGCATTTCTATCTGGGACTTAACCCAGAGGGAGGATTGTAACTCAGAGTCATCTTGCCATGAATCGCACTGTGTCTAACAAAATGCGATTCATGCTCTCAAACACATC
Organism: Scilla litardierei; assembly: GCA_030789695.1. Taxonomy (NCBI): domain Eukaryota; kingdom Viridiplantae; phylum Streptophyta; class Magnoliopsida; order Asparagales; family Asparagaceae; genus Scilla; species Scilla litardierei. The sequence goes on along the minus strand of CM061133.1, from coordinate 179,543,440 downwards.
AAATGTGTTAAAAGACTTGACCCGAGAGAAAATCACATTTTCTTTTTTTAATTTACGCAATGTTTATACAGCCAAGTATTCGACTTTTCGATCTAATCAAATCAGTTCAAATACTTCTGTGTTTTGTTATCTATTTTATCAGACTTGTGTTTCAGCAAGAACACATGTCGTAATAAAATTAGAATAACTTATTCTGGCTAATCTAGATTCGAGTACATCAGTATGCACGAGACTGAGTTCAACAACTCATTCTCCCACTGTCTTATAGAAGGAGTTTTGGCCATCATACTTTTGAAAATAAGATTCACAAGTGTCCGTAGACTTCATAATACGAGAGGTCAGACCCCTCTTTATGTGACTTGTGAAGCTTAGTCTCTTTGATACGGCCTAGTTTATTTTGCCATATAAGTTTATTACTATCTTGCGTATTCATATATTAACAATTAATATATTATAGTTTTTACAAATTACCAACACAAAACATTGCTTCAGAAGCAAGGTGACGACATTCATCAAAAATGTGTTAAACGTCATTTGTATAACAATTATTCTGAAATCGTGACATCAAATATGTCGCATTTTCAGTCCCTCCTATTTACGCATTTACTAATGATAAATAAAACTATCTTTCTCAATTGACTTTTCTTAGTGCCTTCTTTCTTTTCTAAATCTCATTTAGATATTAAATGTCTCAACAAAAATTAAATAGCTATGCAAGCGTCTCATGTATCCAAACGCCTGAGCTTTGCAACCTTGAGTGTAGCTCAACAAGTTGCTCGTCTCAAAATCCGGTTGGGATACATAGTCTTGCACCGCTCATGCACTCATATTAGATTCAAACAAGTTTGATCGAATTTTCGAACCTTGCGGATCGAAAACGTCTTACATACAACCTTGAGTGTCGCTCAACAAATTGTATGCAGAAACGTGCTTTTGAACATCAATATGTTCCGGCTGCCTCATATAGAGGCGAGTGACACGTAGAGTGCATTTATTTTGTTGGCTCTGAACTTAGTGTGTGTTTGGTTCGAAGGAAAAGGAAAGAAAGAAAAATGAAAAGGAAAGGAAAAAGAAAAAGAAAGAAAAGGAAAATGAAATGAGATTCTTTCTCATGTTTGGTTACCAAGGAAAATTGGGAAGAAAGTTGAATGGAAAGTATAGAAATTAATATTATTAGGTTGCTCATTGAATATGAATAAAAAATAATATAACTGGTTACGTTGTGAATTCAAATCATTATATCATCATAATAAATTAAATTTTTATTTTTAAATTAAAAACTTATTGGTTATTTTGAAAAAATTATTAATTTAGCAAATAATTTGCGAATTGGAACGAATAATTCGTAAACACTATAAATATTATGATTCGTAGATAATATGTTATTTAATAGTATACAAATAATTTACAAATTTTGTTAAAAAGTTTGAAATAATTCGCAAGCTATTTGAAAAATTCGTGCATAATGTGTGGATTTTTCAAGCAACTTTGAATTTTTTAGAAATTCGTGAATTATTCACACAATTCATGCGTACATGAAAATAAATTAAATATTCGGAATTTATTTGGAAAATAGAGAATTATTCACGAGCTATATAAAAAAATTCATGAATAATTCAAGAATTTTCAAAAGATCGCGAATTATTCGTGAATTTATAAAAAACATAAATTATTCTCTATTTCGAACAATTCACGAATGAATATATATATATATATATATATATATATATATATATATATGAAGGTGTTTTTTTTTGAAAAAATTAGTCAATTATTCGCGACTTATTTGAAAATTCGTGAATAATTCATGAATTTTTCGACTAATTTGCGAATAATTTTTTGAAAAATTCACGAATTATTCATGATTTTTTGATACAAACTTAGTTGAATAATTCGTGGATTCATTAAAAATTACAAATAATTATGTTTACTAAAAAATATAAATACATGAAAGTGTGAGAAATTAGTTTACCTCTCTTTTCCCTCGTTTTCCTTGGGTCAAAAAGAGGAAAATCTCAAAGAAAAGTTTTATTAAAAATTTTCCTTTGTTTTCTTTCATTTTCATTTTCCTTTGTTTTTTCTTTCCAACCAAACAATGGAAATAGTTTTCCTTCTAACTTTCTTTCATTTTCTTTCATTTTCCTTCAAACTAAACACACCCTTAATGAAATCATATTCCTTAAGTCTGTTCTTGAGAAGGTCATTTTAATGTGAACGAGAATATAGTTTATACTATCGATTAGAATTAAACTTGATATTCCTTTAATCAACCTATTTGACCATTTAACTTATTCTGTTAGAATTTTATATTTTTGATTCCATCGTTAAACATAGTCTTACCCTAGTTTAGCATATGTTCAATATTAAATATAGGTAGAATGGCTTTTATCTATTTATATCCTCCCATTATTTTGCGATCATTCTAAGCCTTAATAATGTATGATTTAATCAGATTAAATTAATCTATAAGAGATCCAATCACCCTGAGCCTAACAACCTTGAGTGTAGCTCAACAAATTGCTTGACTCTGCAATCGGTAGATGACTATTCATCAATCATATCAGATATGACTCTCATATCGATTTTTACCCCTAGCCATTTGTGATCATGAGTGTGCTCATCCAAATCACAATGACCAGTCTAGTCGTACCCTTATTTTCGTGTCTAGCCTAACTTACGCCGGCGCTCGGTGTATTCACGACAACGCGGTTTGGGTCAAGACTAGACTACATCATAGACTCAACTTACCCCGGCACTCGGTGTATGCACGACAAGACGGGTTGGGTCAAGTCTAGCCAGACTACATCATTGGCTTAACGTAGCCGGTGCTCGGTGTATTCACGACACGACGGTTTTGGTCAAGTCAAGATTTCATCTTAAGTATAGAAAAGTTGGTTTCTACAAGGTTGTCATGTCACAGCTTGAGTGTAGCTCAACAACTGGAACACGGGTCCTATAGTTGCCAACCCCTAAAATAAGGAGGGCTACAGCTAATCTTGAAGAAGATTATTAACGTATTTGACTTAGATATAGTCCAGGGTGTCATATAATCATGACTCGCGTCATTGCAGTCCAGCGGAACATGGCCAGTGAATTGACTAAGCCAGGATCACTTATCCCTTAGGCTAGCTAAGGTGTTCCAACAAACTTAGCCAAGCACATTGACCAGATCATGATCCATTGAATGAAGCTTGTCATTTTTATATGTGTCTCATAGACTAAAAGACTTTTATTAACAACTAATTAATCATATCAACTAGTTAAATCCTTAAATTCAAAATTTTAGGATTGGTTAATAACTTTTATTAAATCATTATCAACTATAAGGTTCACGTGCTATCCTAATTGTTATTAGGATTTTAATAAAATCATTTACAACGCTTTAAAGCGTAGTCTTTTAATGAGAATTATTATGATAACGATTAAAATAATAATCGTCGTTAAAGAGACTACCCTAATCAGGAATTAGGTCTCGAAAGGTTGTTAATGATTTATTAAAACATAGCATGTCATTAAAATTCATTTCATAAATTTTAACGAGTTCTTAATGGCTGACCTAAAAGGATTGTCTTGTGTTATCAAATAAGGGACAAGATATAACATAGCCAATAAGCATAAACTACACTAATTATAACGCATAAAATGAGTGTCCAACTATTTAACAATTAAATAGAAAAAGGTTTATCTAATAAACAATAAACATGCATTCTTAAATTTAACACTTAAATTTACAATTATGATTTTAAAACATTTTATTTTTATCTCATAAAAAACTTGTTTTAAAATCATCATAAAATTTGCATGCTACTAAAAAAATTTATCGCATAAAAATTTTAAAGCATTTAAAATCATTTTTAAAATTATCACATAAATTTAAAACATTTTAAAAAGAGTTTAAAAAGCATTTCAATTAATTTTATCGCAGTCCTAGATCATGCAAACGAGGCTCTGATACCAATATTGGGTTTTATAGACCCTCAGGGTACAAATCTATGCCCGTTCTAAGTCGGACGGACTATAAAGAGAAAAGAATGCAGCGGAAAAAATAAGATTCGTTAAACTATTTTAACGAAGCCCTAAGGTTCAAGACCCTTAGCCAGGATCTTTGCCGACTTGGGGTGGATCTGACCACCCCAAAAAGGATCTAAACTACTGCGATTAAATTAAAGGATGGCTAATTAAATTCACATACCCAGAACCTTGCAATGGTACAGGCAAGGTGTACCGCACCGTCTTCCGAGCCGCTCCCTGTCCCCCATCGAACCGCTCCTCGAACCACTCCGCGACCCGAAGCGAGCAATCCTCTTGTCGCCGAGCCAACCACGCACCGAAGAAAGTTTCACCCAAATGTGAACATTCGCCAAGATTTCGGATCAGATCCGAACCCCTTTATGGCTTTGCTAGAGCCCTTCAATAGTAAGTCAGAAATTATAGGGAGAAGAGAATATTTAATTTAAGCCTAGATCCGAGTGTTCTCCAATATTTTTGGAAGCCGCTCAGATCTAGAGCTTGGGACGAGTTTAGAGGAGAGGAGCAGACCCATATTTATATAGACGGCTGACCCCCCCCCCCCCCCTTTACTCCACTTCCGATGTGGGACTATTCTTTTGGAGTTAATAAATCAAGTTAGTTTGACTTCACAAAAAGGCCAAACTTCCATGAATTTTAACTCCCTCACCGTTGAGCTTCACGATTGATACAACCTATCAAATCGAAGGGCGTTCAACGATGAACGCGTACGAAAAAACGGCGAGTCAATCGGAGTCCGTTTGACCCCTCAATTGATCGTCCAAATATCAGCCCAAACCCACAAAACCGCAAACAGCCAGCTGCCAAGATGCCAGGCGCGAAAACCTAGAACGTCGGGCCACGTGGGCCCCACGCATTTTCTGCGCACGCAGCCCAAGAGCGGGGCCCGCCTGGGCACAAGCCCAGGTGCCAGGTGCCTGGGCCCCGCCCTCCTTAAAAAATCCTTTTTTTCTTTTTTTTTCTTACAAAAATTATCTGGCTTGCTTCGTTTGGGCTTCCACTATGGGCCTTCTATTTAAACACTTTAAATAGACTTATTGGGCTCGTTTGGACTCCGTTTCTGATGCGGTTTGAACCTGCCTTTAGAGCGAGACGATCCCGTCTTACAGGTAACCATTTCCATGCGTTTATTATATTAAATATTGTCGTAAACTATTTACGACACATTTAACTCAGCTTGCATCATATGCAAATTAGTCCCTATCTAGGCTTAAAATTATCATTTGCATCAAATGCAATTTTCTATCCCTTGCATCAAATGCATATTCTCCCTAATGATTCTACCTATTACTAGACGAAGGTCGCACTCTGTGTGAGACCATACAGCCTGACCCTACTACAGGTTGGGCTCGAAGCCCTATACGGCAGTGACCACGAGCAGCAGTTGTCGTCCTTGTATCAGTATCATAATTATGTGGTTAACTCATTGACATTAGTATTGTCGGGACCACCCTGACTGTGTCTGTGATGAATTCCGCAGTTTTAGTCTCTTCGTCTAAATTATGTCGTTTAATTCAAGTCTAGGGTACGGTCAAACTGTCAACCCCAATAACTCAAATCCGGTTAGTTTCCATCGATCTTTAGTCAAATAATGTTGGACAACTTCCAACATACTCTGGCCAGAGTTTTCACTAAAGACCGAACTAACACTACGACACTAACTCCCATTGACCGGGAGAGACAAATCCTATCTTGGTCATTACTCTCCTCGCACGCTTCAAATTTCACCCGACCAAAGTCCTTTCGACAGGCCTAGCCTCGAAGCTAGGTCAGAGATCTAAGTGACACCGTTCACGTACAGGTTCGTACAATGAACTCAAGTCAAAGACCAACTTGCCTATCATCACTAAGAGTTATCATTGACAGGTTGGTCAATATAACCATTTGATAACTCTTGTGGGTCGTTCGATGAACTCATTCTCCAATGAGCACCTGCGTCTCATCTTCGACTTCGCCAAGTCTAATGATAATAAGATCATTGTCACCGTTATACGGTGAAGACTAAGACACAATGGTATATCCTATGTTTCGATATCCTTTTCTCGAAACATCTACAACCACGAACCCTTTTAGACTTATGCTACAGACGGTCAAGCATTTCTCCATGATCGAGATACTCATCTCGATATATGTTTGACCTGGCATTAAGTCTCAGGATTATACCTAAGTTAATTACTAATGATAACTACATTATAATTTACCTTAGATAAATTCTTACCATACAGCTTACTGTAATTTTGAACAAGATGTTTGTATAGATACACAGAGATAAATTTCCTCGAGGGCATACATCTCGCAACAACTCTTACTTATGCCTTGATGATGAACTTGCCCATATGAAGAAGAAGGCATGGAAGAGAATCTCCAAGTGTTGAGATTGAGCTTGATTTCACTTGGATGATTTCCCTTGAGCTAAGCTTCAATGCATGAAGAGAGAAATGCTCATGAGAGGGAAATGAGAGAGTTTGAGTATGGCTTAATCAATCTCTAATGATTTGCAATAGTTTCAAAAAGTTCTAATGAACTAAGCCCTCTCCTATATATAGGAACCCCAAATAAACCATCAATCCAAAGCAAAAAGGCCAAATGAATAAATCTACAACGGCTAGATTTTGGTAGTTTACGCTTTGGACAGTCGACTGATGAATAACTAACAGTCGACTGGTCAACGACTATAAAAATCCCAATGGCTATAATCCGAGCCAGGACAGGCGACTGTAGAAGACTACACAGGCACATGTACAAGGTGCATGCGCCTGAATATCTTTCAGCAGGCGACTGTTACATGGGATGGAAATGGAGCATGAAAAATGCAACTTTCGCACTAGCGCCTTCAGACGATAGATGAACAATTCTCAGGCGCATGTAATTTGACAGGCGACTGAAAAACCTCTCATCAGTCGACTGACTTGTAAAATGACTTGAAACACAGAACATGCAAGTTACGCACTTTGGCACACAGATGACTAGAGAACACATCCCAGGCGCCTGATGGAATACAGATTCCTATAAAATGAACGTCAGTCATCTGTTTCCAAGAGCTCAAGAAAGAGTCAAGAAATGTTGAATTGAGCTGTGCACATCAGTCGGCTGTATAAGGCTAGCCAGGCGCCTGGAAGTCATCCAGTCGCCTGTCATGCCTTCATCAATCGACTGTTGGAGAGCCAAAAACTCCAGTTTGAGTATTTGGCAAGATGAACCTATTGGGAGGATTTCTATGATAATCCTAAGGTTTACTAAGATAGAAAATGCATATGCATGAATGAGTTAGTCTATCTATCAAGACATTACAATAATCCTAGAATCAAAAAGAGAAAAGCAATAAATGAAATAATACATGGATTACATTGCTTCCCTTAGAGTCTAATCTTCAATCTCTTGATGCCTTGATGCTCCCCATCATCTTCCAAGCTTTGGTACCCCTTGAGTCCAAGCTTCGGCATTTCTCCTCTTGATGTTCACCCCTGCGTCCAGCATTTAGTCTTCAAAAATGATATTCTTGAAATGTTAACTATGAGACTAAAACATGAGAGTCATTAGCAACAACATAATATTGTGATCATCATCAAAAATAATATTGGTATGAAACACCAATACCTAACACCTTGGGCCATTTCCTGGGAGCTCTCTCAGATTCTTCCTCCATCGTATTCTCCTTGATTTTCTCCTCCGTGTTCAAATTGTCGTCCGTGGGCTCTTCATCATTGTTCAAAAACATCCCCTCCAGCGTGGTCTCCTTGATTGCTTCTTCAAAGAGGTCAACTTGATTCATTTGGTTGCCCTCCATGAAATTCTTCATTGATTTCATGAGGTCGAAGTCGACCTTCTCTCATCCCACGTTGAGGGAGAGTTTTCCTCCCTTCACATCGATAAGTTCACCCACCGTGGCCAAGAAGGATTGGCCAAGAATGATCGAGATGCGAGCGTCCTCGGGCATGTCCATTATGACAAAGTCGCACTAGACCAAGATTTTCCCTATGTGAGCTGGTACATCTTCTACCACGCCCAGAGGGTACCTAATTGAATGATCCGCCAATTGGAGCGACATGTTGGTTGGTTGGAGTTCTCCCAATTTTAGCTTCTCATATATCGCTAGGGGCATCAAACTGACGCTCGCCCCTAGGTCGCAGAGTGCGCTCTTGATCTCAAATATCCCCAATTGCGCATGGAATGGAGAACTTCCCTGGGTCCTCAAGCTTCTCTACCACCTTCATCTGAATAATGGCATTGCACTCTGTAGAGAGTACAACTTTCTCTCGCCTACCGTCCTTTGTAATAATCTCCTTCAGGAATTTGGCGTGAGTGGGGATCTCTGATATTGTGTCAAGGAAGGGTATCGAGATGTTCAGCTGTTTGAGAAGATCAAAAACCTTCATGTACTTCTCGTCTAGTTTGGCTTTCGCCAACCTTGACGGGAAAGGGGCCCTTGGTGTGTACGTTCTGGGAGGCTCTTCAGCAGGCTTCCCTTGCTCCTTCTCCACAAACCTCTCTCTTGATGGTTCAGATTGTGGAGGTTCTACCTCACATTCAGCATCCTTTTCTGCTCCAGATTCAAGCTCTTCATGAGCTTCTCTTTCACTTCCAGCTTCCTTCTTAACAATGGCATGGCGGGGCTCTCCATCTGCTTCCCGCTTCTCAAGGTGCTTGCATTCACATGCCCTTCGGGGTTCTATTGAGTTTGCCCCGGTAATTTTCCTTGTGTCTTTGATAGCTGGGAACATTGTTGCACCATCTGTGCCATCGTGGCCTCCATAGATTTCTGCCCTGATGCTAGTTGTTGTGTGGTGGATGCAAGCTGTTGCGTCGTTATCATGAGCTGCTGGATTGAGGTCTGAAAATAATCGTTTCTCTGCCCTTGTGTCCGGATGTGACTCTCAATGGTTCAATCACTTTTGATATGAATGAGATTCCTCCTTATCTCTCCATCTTTGACCAAGTCTTCATGTGTGTAGCAATTTTCTCCATCACTTTGACTAGGTCATCCTTTGAGTATTTACGAGCTTGCCACTCCTGAAAACACTTAGCACACACATCAAATTGTTCACACACATTTGTTATCATCAAACACGAAGTCATCAATCATTGTATCCAACTACACGTTGTATCCAACATCTTCATCTCAAACATTTTGACGAAGAAATTAATTCGGAAGTCCTTGAGCTCAACTCACAGCTGATTGATCAGGTAAGAGATCGAGCCCTCTCAACCATCACCAGGCGGAAGAACGTATGACTCGATACTACAACTCAAAAGTCAAAGGCTGAAGCTTTCGTGTGGGTGACTTGGTCTAGCGGAAGGCATCTTTTTCTCTGGAGATCGCTCGACAAAGAAAGCTCGTCGCTAAATGGGAAGGTCCCTATAATGTAATCGATGTCCTTGGCTCGATGACTTACCGACTCTTTGCAATGGAAGGAAAAGAGCTCGGCCACACATGGAACGCTGAGCACTTGCAAAAGTATTATCAATAGAAGTACAAACAAATGAGTAAGCTAAACTTACTTGTTTCTCTATTTTGTTTGTACTTTGTCGAGCTAATATATGCATTTCATGCGTGGAATCAACTTTGTCTTACTTCACATGTTATCTAAAATGCATGAGGTAGCTTGATTTTTCTCAACAAATACCCTCGTGGGCTTCTCGGCTATACGACTGGAGGGACCTCTCCTTTGCGGGTCGACCTAGCGATACGAACGGGGATGACCTATCTATACCCTCGTAGGCTGCTCGGCTATATGACCGAAGGTGCCTCCCCTTCGCGGGCAGACCTAGCTATACGAACAGGAATGACCAACATATACCTTCGTGGGCTGCTCGACTATACGACCAGAGGGGCCTCACCTTCGCAGGTCGACCTAGCATACGAACGGTGATGACCTACATATACCCTCGTGGGCTACTCGGCTATACGACCGAAGAGGCATCCCTTTCACGGGCCGACCTAGCTATATGATCAGTGATAACCTATCTATACCCTCACGGGCCGCTCGGCTATACGAACGGAGGGGACTCCCCTTCGCGTGCCGACCTAGCTATATGATCGGGGATGACGTATCTATACCCTCACGTGATACTGGCTATATGACCAGAGGGGCCTCCCCTCCACGGGCCGACCTAGATATACGAACAGAGATGACCAATTGTGACTCTCTTACTTTATATTCAAATGCCCGAGCTTAACATTTTTCTCCACGTATACACTCGAACTGTTGAGGGGGCATATAAACTGGTCACGGCTTGGAACACAATGAAAGCGATCAAGTGACAGCTATATTTATTTATAATCATCACTTAATTCTCCATATCTGCAATCAATCTGACGATCCCCATCTTTATTATTAATCCCTTAAACGTATCCAGTTAATCCTTCAACGAGCTATCATCTTGAATCTTGATAGCAAAGACCATCTTCAGTAAAATTAGCCTAGTTGTGCGTGACTTCTTCAGATATATCTTCTGTAGCTGCTCACATAGCCACTTAGGCCTTCATCTCCATCTTCTCCTTCTTTGAGATATCCATAGGCAATGTATCAGTATCATACACCACTCTATGCACATGACATATCCGTAAGATTGCCTTCATTTTGTATTACAATATCTTGAAGTTTTCCTTGTCATCCAACTTTTCTATCTTGTATTTATTGACATCAACTATCACATAAACCACTGGTATATGTGCCTGCACCTATTGCGCCTCTGGTTGCACTGTTTCTTGGAGAGCTCTTTGTCATCACCTCACCTGATCTTGATTTGAACTCCTTGCTCTAATACCATTTGTTGGGGGTGGGTGATGAATACTTGGTAAACCAACAATCACCTCATGGTATACCATGAATCAAGTTCAACAATCAAAGCACTATGCAAAATACGCAACCAATAACAATGTAAGAAATAGAACGTAAACAAAATTATAATCACACATCAACACTAAGATTTATATTGGTTTTAACAAATTTTTTATGTATGTTCCGTTGGATAAATCATTATCGCTTCAATCAACTCAGCTTACAATCCGTAGCATTTAGATTCAAGGGAAAACCAAACCCGTGAAGAACTTTGGAGAATAAACCAATGGAGAAAAACTAAATGTGGCTCTCAATTTACTCTCACAATTCTTTGCTTGTGCTCTTTATGGATGCTACATGAACCAGAAAATTGCTCAGGAAAACAGCCCTCAAATTAATAGAAAACCTTTGGTTAAACATCCTTTAATAGCCCTCAAAATAGAATCATTGTAATCATGTCCTTAATTGTTTTCTAGGGTGCCAACCAAACTTACTCAAACGGCATACATATTGTTTCTTTGTGGGAGACCATGAATAAATGTAATATATATTAGCTTAACCAGGGGACAGCACCACAGAGGCAAAAGAGAAGATAATTTTCTCTCTTTTATATGGATGAGGAGTAAGTTTATGATGAAAAATCACTTCCATGATGGAGAGTGCTGCTAGCCACATCACACATTTTGCTAAACAAATTACATTTAATAAGTTTGTCTTTCCCTTTGGAACAGTTCTTAAAAGACAATGGCAAACTTGTGAATAAATGAGGTTCCCTCATTGTGCATGTTCTCTGTACTAAGCAGAATCATGTATGTAAGGATTTCAAATATAACAGGAGCACCTGCCACTTAAATTAATGGCAAATTTACCTACAATCAGTATCCTCAGCATGACAAAATCTCAGATGAAACCATTAAGATCGATATGCCATTAATATAACTCAGAGCCTTTTTTTTTCCTTCTTTTTCCAAATAGCAAATTACATAGATACGCATTTTCTCAGCCATATTTGAAACAAAGCCATCAAAATTAACCCCATATATACCTTCCCACATCTCTTGATCCACGCACATGTAACCAACCCCTCTCCTCTCAATACAAGATAGCCATGGCCATATAACAGTAACACAGTTCGATATCTGTACTGATAAGAAACAAATATGTGCACTTATTGCCTAACAAGTTATTTTGAAGCGCTCGGTGTCTGGATCAGAAATGGCAGCAAGCGATGCTCCAAAACTGCCAGTAAGTCTCTCCCCTTACACCCATCTATCGATCTGTTCCCCAGCCTCCTTACTGCTTCCCTAAGTTCCCCCCTCAATCTCTGGGGTAGCAACTGTTTGCCACCTCCGGCAGCCACACACTCCCGATACAGTGGCAGATAAGCCACTGCAGTCACCAGAGGTGCCGGCAAGTCCCTCAAGCTGATTCCCGAATCCCCCCTCATTAAAACCCTCATAAAATTGATGTAGTGATCCTCCCCGAGCCTCACCCCCTCACTGAATGCAGCCTCTGACCAATGCTCTCTCAGGAACGCTCTAAGCTCGGGGGCCACAGCTGTGGTCTCCTCACAATCAGCCCTCGAAATGCAGTCAGCTACAGCGTAGGTAGCGGAAGGGTCTCCCAGGAAATCGGAGCGAAGAAGGAATGCCACACCTTCGAGTGAGCCACCGCTTCGCTCCCCTGCTGCCTTGAGGATCTCGATGCTGAGGGCAGCAAGGATGTGTCGAGGAACATGAGGCAGGAGGTATGCAGCGACCTCAACCTGGCTGCTGGAAGCTGCAGCCGTGAGGGCAAGGCATAGCTCCATATCACGACAGCCACGTCTTACAAACCACTGGACAACCTGCATGCAGCCCCGTTCAGATGCACGCATGAGGGGTCATGACCCTCGTCGACCAGGCACTCCATGGTCCCAATTTTTCCATAGTGGGAGGCAAAACCCAGTGCAAGGTCCACATCCACATCGAGGCTGTTTCTCTGGGCAATCTGGGGCAGTAGAAAAGTCAGAACCACATTCTAGCAAAAACTCAAACAGATGGAAAGATATTCTTGGTTTCTTCGAGTATGGACTTTCATCTTCAAGGGCTTCAAACATGCAACATAATTCTCATAAATCCAACCATGATTCTCATCCATTAAAAAATATAAAGCAAAAGTGTGATGCATAAAGTAGGAAATTATCTCATTTGCAAGTTGGTGAGCAAATGGTGCACAAGAGTAAACAGTTGAGTTTGACAGGCATCCATGAACAAAACTACGAAAATGTCTATTTCTGCAAAACAAGAGCTACAAAAAAAGGGGTGGAAACTGTGATGGAGCACAGATATAATCACGAGAGCTCTTGGTATCACTTATTTAAACAAACTACTAACCATAAATGTCAATTTGGCTGGAAACATATCAATAATGATTGCTTTCAGAAAAATAATCAAAGTCATATTTGTAGACGTCAGTAAACCACTTGGATTGCTGAGGTGGTGCAGATACAATCAAGTTCTTGTGCTGGGCGCATACTCTATCAATAAGTCACGAGTTTGAAAGTAAAAGAATTATACAACCGGTCGCAGCAACTTTCCATATGATTATTCCAAAGACCAAATGAGCTGATGAATAGTATCAGGTTCTGTTTGTGGTACCCAGGAAACCAGTAAAATGTTCCTTCAACCTGTTCAAACAAAACCTTAACCCCATTGGAGATCCTTGTGGAGAAGTCTTTCATAATTCATCCAAGTGCTTATAAATTCTTGCGACAGATACGTTGTTAGCTTAAAAATAAGAAAAAATATGCACTAGTAGTGTTTTCGGGGTGTTGTCTCACCACAGGTTAGTTGACTGAGGGTCGGAAGTCCACGCGATCACGTGGAACACGTGCGGCCTCCGGGAGCAAGATGCAACTCGTTCATCTGGGCGAAGAGCGTGCGAGTCCGAGCGTCGGCGAGCCGAAGGGAATCCTCGGCCAGGTGACGACCTCCATATAGGTGGAGATGAACGAGCTCGGGGTGAGCGTGTTCGGCTCTGGGTGGATTGGGCACCGAAGGGTAGCTTCGGTGCGGCTGGATCTTCTTGACATGAACAGACGAGAAAGCACATCAGAGGGATCGGACCTTGGTTTCGACCAAAGCCCCTCTGATGCCTAAGTCAGAATGGATCTGAAGGATGCTCGGTGGGATCGGATGGCTCACGGAGAGGCCGATACGCGAGTCCTTGGGCCGAGCTGTGGAGGAGAATTATATGGTGGGGAGATAATGTCGTCTAGGAAGAATAACTCGGAGGTTTTGGTATCCAGAAAGTGGGTCCTTTTCCACGTTGTTCTTCGAGTTGCTTTATAGGAGTCTTCTCCGGCCACGTCCCCTCGACGTCCCCTTATTTCGCCCCGATGATCCGCCACTTTAATGGTGCATTCATGGGTCATGAAGGTGGGCATAATGGGGATCTTTAATGGTGATAAAGGGGACACGATTTAAGGGGAGTGGTTAACTCCCGCTGGCGTGGGTCAGCGGTCACGTCCGCTTCGGTCCGAGGCCGGCCTGGCTCCGAGTCTTCGTGGGGGGCCTCGTTCTACATATGCAAGTAGGTTCGCAACACGGGCTTATCCCGTTCAGTTTTGGCCCACCTTGGGAGGGCCATATCAATTGCCCACATCGTTCGGGCTGTTCGGATTCTGACGGTTCGGCCCGAGGGATGTGATCCGTGTGGAGTTGACAAGAGCGTCAGTCGAGGCAGTGGCATTGAATGAGGGTCATCATGACGCTGTCTGGTTGGACTTCTCCCGCCCTTGGGAGCGGAATTCGAATTGCCGTCTGTTGCAGGATGTCGCCATGCATCTTTCCTTGAACGGCCTAGATTCGAAATTGTCTCTCATATAAAATCGTTGTACTTTTAGATTTTTTTCTTTACGCTTCCTAATCTGATTTCGCTCCTCCCATTGTTAACGAATTCCTCTTCGTCTTCCTCTTCAAATCCTTTCAAGATAATTTCCTTCTTCTGTTTCTGCTATTTGATTTGCTTAATGGCGTCGTTGAGTATAGGAACTCCCTCTTCTGGGTCCGATAGTCCTTCCGAGCCTCGGCTACTCCTCGATAAGGGGAATGGTCTGCTATTTGAGGACTCGGCCCATCTGAATGATGTCCTTTCGGAGGAGTTCGATATCCCTCCGGTGATCCTTCAATCGGCATCCTCTGTTTCATAATCCACTGCAGATGAGATTAGGTCGAGATACCTCTGTCACCCATATGACGTTCGGGTTCCCTTTGCCGATGAAAGGATCTGCTTTCCAGGAAGCGCGAGGTCGGCATGTACGTCGATATGTTCCGTGTAGGTCTGTGCTTTCATCTCCAATCCTTCATTATCCAGATCTGAAGTTCTTGGTGGTAGCCTTATGTCAGCTGACCCCATATTCAATCCCAGCTTCGGTGGGATTCATCATGATCTGTAATGCGCATGGGTTGGAGCCGACCCTGCCCCTCTTCTTCTAGTATTTCAGGGTCCAGTTGGTCGGCTAGGGGTCATGTCAGCATATCCACGCCTGGACGGGGAGGGAATGTTTGTTATGTCTACCCCGCTGGGTTGGCGACTAGAGTAAAAACTATGTTTTTGTCACCTTTCTGGAAGACGTGATTCTGACCGGTTGGAGGAGCTTGTGTGTCGAACCCTTCGCGACAGGGGACTTGACTGGTGCCGACCCCGGTTCCGCCCATGGCGAGGGGCCCGCAGGGGGCGACGGGCAGGGCTCTCGAGCACGGCCAAGAGCCAGGAGGAGCGAAAGAAACGCCCACATTCGGAGTCTAGAAGGCCCGACGAGAAGAAGACAAAAGGGGAGAGCGGACCCTCGGCGGCGCTTGACTCGCAGACCGTCTCCGGGGCGATCCCCCAGGCGGTGGAGGTGGCCACCTCTACTCGTCGAGCCGAGCGGTCCCTGGTTGGTGCGGGGGGCCCCGTCTGGGCTTGAGGCTGGCCAGGAGGTCCCGTCCGGGGAATCGGTTTTCACCAATCTTGACGTGGCCGTCCAGCTGGCACAAAGCTCCGTACTCCTGAGGAACCGCTCTTTGTTAGAGGGTGTCCGCTCCAAGGGTCTGGCAGACTCCATGGTGTGGCAGATCCAGCAGGTTGGTCCCTTTCTTACTCATACCTCTGTTTTGTTGCGGTCGTTACTTATCCCTTCCGTCCCGCAGGCTTCCACGATGGCGGTAAAGGCACAGCACCGCTCGGAGCAGGTGGACGGTCTTGAGGCGACCCTGGTGCAGGAACACCTGAGGGCAGAGGCGGCCGAGTTGGCAGCTGAAGAAGCTCGTTCGGAGATTCGTCGTTCGCAGCGCCAGATCGACGAGCTCTCCTCGGAGGTGAGAAGCTTGAGGGAGGCTCAGGCGGCCGCCGAGAGGTCCGCTAAGGAGGCGGAGGAGGCGTTCCGCCGGGAGAGGAACGGGCTCTGCGCCGAGATGGGTGCGCTAGGCAGGTGGACCCTGCTCGACTCGCCGAGGAGGTCGAGAGGGGTTACGAGGAGGTTCTGGTGCCGAGGATCGCGGAATCCCTCAGGGAGGGGTCATTCCAGCCATATGAGGATATCCTAACCCCGAGGATCGTGGGAGCCTTTGGGTTCTTGAGGTTCGAGGAACGGGTCCGACATGTGCTTCCACGTCCTTCGACCATCCCGAGGAGCCTGCTCGATCGGGGCAAGGCGAGGCCCCTGGGGATGCCTCTTCTCGGGTTCCAGCGTTGTAGGCATTGTATGCCTTTTTTGTCCCCCTTTATATTAAAAAAGAACTTTTTAAATGCAAGGGTTTAGTTTTGAAACTTCCACCTTTTTGTGTGCTGATGTGCCTTTGTCAAGCTGTTTTCTTGTGTCTTTGACTTAGTCTTGCCCCCTCCCGCTGTTCATTCCGAGAAAGTTTGCTGGTTTGAGCAGCGAAAGGACTTTGTCGACGGGGTTACTGACCTGCAGGGGGATGCCCCCAGCCCTGCGGTCTATAGAGAGGATCGGCCTGTTGGGAGAGTCGCCCCAGTCTTAAGGTCGATCGAAGGATCAGCCTGTTGGGGGAGATGCCCCCGTCTTACGGTCGATCGGGACAAGCGGCCTGCTGAAGGAGTCGCCTCCAGCCTTGCGGTCGATCGGAGGATCGGCCTGCTGGGGGAGTCGCCCCCAGCCTTGCGGTCGATCAGAGGATCGACCCCAGCCTGGGGGAGTCGCCCCCAGCCTTGCGATCAATCGGGAGGATCGGCCCGCCGGGGGAGTCGCCCCCAGCCTTGCGACCAATCGGAATGATCGGCCCGCTGGGGGAGTCGCCCCCAAACTTGCGGTCGATCGAATGATCGGCCCGCTGAGAGAGTTGCCCCAGCCTTGCGGTCGATCGGAATGATCGGCCCGCTGGGGGAGTTGCCCACAGCCTTGTGGTCGATGCCGTGCGATCGATCGGAATGATCGGCCCGCTGGCAGAGTTGTCCCATCCTTGAGGTTGATCGGATGATCGGCCTGCTGGGGAGTTGCCCCCAATCTTACAGTCGATTGGGATGGTCGGCCCGCTGGGGGAGTTGCTCCCAGCCTTGCGGTCGATCGGGATGGTCGGCCCGCTGGGGGAGTTGTCCCCAGCCTTGCGGTCGATCGGGATGGTCGGCCCGCTGGGGGAGTTGTCCCCAGCCTTGCGGTCGATCGGGATGGTCGGCCTGCTGGTCGATCGGAGAATCGGCCCGCTGGAGGAGTTGCCCACAGCCTTGCGGTCGATCGGGATGGTCGGCCTGCTGGTCAATCGGATGATCGGCCCGCTGGGGGAGTTGCCCCAGCCTTGCGGTCAATCGAGTTGATCGCACCGCTGGAGGAGTTACCCCAACCTTACGGTCGATCAGGGGATCGGCCCGCTAAGGGAGTTGCCCCCAGCCTTACGGCCAGTCTCGGGGTCTAGTATGGTGGAGCGGGAAAGACATGGTTGCTTAGTGCGAAATCGCATTTCATTTTCGGAACTGAGAACACATTCAAGAGGAAAAACATGGAAGATAATGGCGAGCTAGTCTCGCCTGGGGGAGGAGATGCGGCTGATTGTCCCGCCTTCTCACACGATGACGCGCAGAGCAGTCTGGATGACGTTCATCTTCTTTCCTTTGTCCATCTGTTTGGACGTCCCTTCTCCGGGACTGCCTTTGGGGTGTCTACAAAGTTCTTCAGGTAATCGCGACTGATCAGCTGGTCGATGTCTTTCTTTAGGTGCCAGCATTCGTCAGTGTCATGACCATTGTCTTTGTGGTACCTGCAGTACTTTTCCTCGTCCCTTCGACCGCCCTTCATCCTCGGGGGCGGCTTGCCGATGTGGCCTTCTTTCTGAGCCTGCGTCAGGACAGCGTCCTGAGTCGCGTTGAGCTTGGGGGCTGCGCTTCCTCCCTGCGCTGCTTTCCCTTTGCCCTCTTCTCCCACTTGTGGTCTTCTGGCTCGCGGCGCTCGCTTTCGTCCCGTTTAGAGCTCTGTTTGGTTCCCGTGGGGGGACCTCCTTCCTCCGCTGCTAAAGCCTCTTCCGTCAGTATGTAACGCTCCGTCCGGGCTATCACATCAGCGAGGTCCTTTGCGGGTTCGTTGTGTAGCGACTTCTTTAGGCCCCTGTGTCGAAGCCCTTTCTTCAGTGCCGTTTTCACGACCATCTCGGGACAGATCTTCACATTCAGCCTCTCGACGTTGAAGCGTCACATGTAGCTTCTTGGGGTTTCTCCCGACCTCTGTATCATATTGAACAGAAATTCTGAGTCCGGCTTTATTTGTCGGCCGGCCATGAATTGCTTGCAGAATTTTTGGGTGAGGTCCTGGAAATTACTGATGGACTTGTTGGGGAGGCCGTTGTACCAATTTCTAGCGGATTTCCGGAGGGTGGAATAGAAGCCACGACCAAGCAGGGCGTCGTCGGCTCCCTGAAATGCAATGACTCCCTCGTAGTCCATCGCGTGATCTTTTGGATCTCTCATGCCGTCGTATTTCTCTAAGGTCGGCACCTTGAACCTGGACGGTACTCGTGCGTCGGTGATGCTTCTTGCTAACGGACAATGGTCGTCACTGGGGCCTCCCAGGTCTCTTTCGCCTGTTGGCGCCTCGGAGCGAGGGCCGGGTTGCCCCGGCAGGTTAGCGGGGGTTCGGGGGGAGTGCGCTCGACGGCCATCCCAACTGGGGATAGGCGCGGTCGCTGAGTGCTCCTCCTTCCGGGGCGGTCCTCCCGATCCCTACACCTACTCTAACGGGGGCTTCCGCTTCGACCCCGTCGATCCTCGTAGGTTAGATGGTTGGGTGATCGTCGTCGCATTGAGCGAGGTCGCCTGGATGAGGCCTTGGTTGACTCGTTCCTGATCCACTCGGCCCTTCCATCCGCCTCATCTTGGAGTGAGGTAGGGGTGAGGGACCGCACCAGGACGAAGTTCGGCATGGTGAACCGTCGCTCCGGGTTGGTGCCCTCACCGCCGTGGTTGGCGATCACAGCCGAGCGTAGCGGGGGACGGAGCTCCTGACGGTCGGGAATGGCCACCGAGCCTCCCTCCGAGAGGCGTAGGTGGCCCACAAGTTGTTGGATGGCTGCTGCCAGCATTTAGAAGTGGGCATTAGTCTCTTGGGCGAAGAGACGAAGCTGTTCTTGGGTCACCGAGCACGAATCGCTTGTGCCCTCGGTGGTGTGGCTGTGCCCGTTTTCGGGTGGAACGTAGTCGCTCTCCTCATGGATGGGGGCATGCGTCCTATTCCATTGCAAGTTGATTACATGTTGCTGAAGTGGTTGTTTTGACGTGGGCGTTGTTGAGTTTCCCACAGACTGTGCCAGATGTTTCAGGGTGTTATCTCACCACAGGTTGGTTGACTGGAGGGCCGGAGGTCCACGCGATCACGTGTGACACGTGCGGCCTCCGGGAGCAGGATGCAGCTCGTTCATCTGGGCAAAGTGCATGCGGGTCCGAGCGTCGGCGAGCCGAATGGAGTCCTCGGCCAGGCGACGACCTCCGTATGGGTGGAGATGAACGGGCTCGGGGTAGCGTGTTCGACTCAGGGCGGATTGGGTGCCGAAAGGTAGCTTTGGCTCGGCTGGATCTTCTTGACCTAAACAGACGAAAAAGCTCGTCAGGGGTGACGGACCTTGTTTCCGACCAAAGCCCCTCCGATGCCTAAGTCAGAACGGATCTGAAGGATACTCGGTGGGATCGGTATGGCTCATGGAGAGGCCGATACGCGAGTCCTCGGGCCGAGCTGTGGAGGAGAATTATATATTGGGAGATAAGGTCGTCTAGGAAGAATACCTCGGAGGTTTTGGTATCCAGAAAGTGGGTCCTTTTCCACGTTGTTCTTCGAGTCGCTTTATATGAGTCTTCTCTGGCCACGTCCCCTCGACGTCCCCCTATTTCGCCCCGATGATCCACCACTTTAATGGTGCCTTCATGGGTCATGAAGATGGGCGTAATGGGGCTCTTTAATGGTGATAAAGGGGACGCGATTTAAGGGGAGTGATTAACTCCCGCTGGCGTGGGTCAGCGGTCACGTCCGCTTCGGTCCGAGGCCGACCTGGCTCCGAGTCTTCGTGGGGGCCTCGTTCTACCCAGACCCGTAGGTTCGCGACACGGGCTTGGCCCATTCAGTTTTGGCCCACCTTGGGAGGGCCGTATCAAGTAGGCATGCCCTTCATGCGTTCCATCCAAGGCACATCTACTTTTACCATGTTTATACATATTCATGTAAACCATTAAAAAAGGTACAAACATACGATGGATTAATTCCCCAATGATAGTTTCTTGCATACTGCCATGGTATGTTTATATAACATCCTTGCCCACACTATGTTCTATTCCAAGCCAAGGATACCATTTCAAAAATCAAGGCTCCTCTTTGCCTAAGTTCAGCATCATTCTGTCTTTCAAAGTATTGCTGCAGGTTCATAACTCTCACACATTTCATGCTCCCCTTCAATTAAAAGCCAGCGAAAAGATTTGCATGTGCAAAATGTTTTCCAGGGGTAATCATATGCCAAGATATGATATCGTTTTTCTTGCCGTTCTAGGTTCAATGGAGTTTAACATCATATTCTAAAGAAAGCTCTTCATCAGGAAACCATTACAAGAATGGTTCTTGTATGTCTTTCTTAATCCACAGCCACATCCAATGCCCTTAATGAGTCTTAACTCCAGAACATCATTCCGATATATGCAGGCTTCCACAATTCAAGCCTGCAACTAAATGACGGTACATGCATTATTAGTTGGATGTTTTGATGTTCCAATACACTGCTAAGAAAGGTAACTAGTCCCTCAAGTTTCTACTGTAATCAAATTGCGACAGCTGATATAAGAGGGGGAAAATGGGTGAATTACATAGGAGAGATTAAGATTTTTGATCAACCACTAGATATCAAAAATGGATCACTGCCTTCAATAAGAAATATATCTCAAATGTGATATCTGGATCATAGCAAACTCTATGGCTAAATTACAGAGAATACCCTAAAGCTTACCTGTTCTACACATAACTGTTCATTTGAATACATGCATGTATTGACTTCTCTACCACCTACTTTTTTCCCCAGAGCTTGCCACCACTTTACAGTAAAAAAATCAGAAATTACCAATATATACTTTAATATTAAATTGATTATTTTACTCTCTTTTTTCAATAATAACGCCATCAGGCTTAGCCTTATATCAAGATGGCCAAACGGCCCGAAAGCCCGCGGCCCGGTCAACCGGCCCCGCAGCATTGACCGGGCCGCAGGCTAGGCCTGGCCCGGGGCCGGTTTGGGCTTCCGGGGGGTCAAGGGCCCATGGCCCGGCCGCAAACGGGCCCGAGCCGGCCCTGGCCTTTATTTTTTTTTTATAAACAGTGCACGCACTGTTGGTCGTGGGAACGGTCATTTGACATTTCCCAAACGGTCAAATGACCGTTCCCAAACGCCATTGGGGGTATTTTTGTCTTTTTTGGGCGAAAAGACCAAAACCCCCCCAACGGTCATTTCGGGTGGGTTTTTGGGTCTTTTTACACCCAAAAAATCCTATAAATTGCTCCCACCACCTCTCATTTTTTTCACAACTCTCAGTCTCTCATCCAGTCTCATACTCTCTATTCGCATAAACTCTACGTTCAAGCACTCAAGTGTTAGCTCTTGGTCAAGGCAGTCTCGCAAGTCTCAACTCTCTGTCAACTTCGCTCTCAACTCGCTGTCAAGCTCAAGTTTCATCTTCGCTCTCAAGTCACTGTAAAGATGGAGACTCAAATTACATATTTTCTAGTCATATTAGCATGAATATTTTTAATTAATAATTAATTAGTTTGTGAAATGTGAAATAAATATTATCCAGAAGTGGCAAACTTGTAAATAAATGTTCTTTGGGAGTCTTCACACAACAAACTCTTCACAGCAAGTAATGTAGCAGCGGCAAACTTGTAAATATTGGAATATACACTACAATTAAATACAGATAGTGGTAAACTAGTAAATAAATGTTGCGGTGGCAAACTTGTAAATAAGTGTTTCACTAGGAAGATAAATGTAGAATGTGACTAGTAGCTCTCCCTCTCACAATGGAATTAGGGCTGGCACCTCATCGGCTCATCCTCCTCAATGTCCTCATGAGACGACTGCAGCTCCTCCTCATCCTCGGTGGATCATTGGCGGGAGATCGGAGGGAAGCGCCGGGAGGCAGCTGCCGCAATGGGAGGTGACGCCCAGACATATTATGTTTGATTCCTCTTCTTTTTCTTTTTCTTCTTCATTTTTTTGATTTTTTTCGTTGGTTTGAATCCCCATATTTTTATTTCTTGGGTTTTGGCCGAAAAACCTTTTCCTCGGTTTCGTCTCAGTTAGCTCCAAAACCGAGACGAAACGGCCGATACCCTCAGGTATCAGCCGATACCTTATACAATGATATGTACACGTGTGAGTGCATGCATATGTGCATATGTGTGTCCAATTGTACACACATATCTTCAATTAGAGGGAACCAATGGATGACTAATCACAAATGGTCTACTTTAGAAAGGGGATTCAGATATGTAATGGTGATGGTGATGGGGTTTGTAGCAGATAAGGGCCTTGAGGCAAAAAGGGAGTTATGAAGAGGGGTAGTGGAGGAACATGTCGATGCAGCTAATGCAACCAATGATCAAGGTAGTTGTAGTGGAGAAAAGGATGGAAAAGGAGAAGATGAGTGAATGGCATGGGGAGGGCATTAAGAGGAGGAAGTTAGAATGTGAGTGGAAGCTGGGGGTATGTAGGTTGGAGGTATGATGGGAATTGTTGTGTTTAAGCACTTCCTTCTCCATCTCTCAAGTGACCATGGGTTCTATTATGGTATGGTTTTTGTAAAGAATCAATTTTGAATTGTGCCTACTGGGAAAGAAACAGCAAGGGTACAAAGAGCATTTTCTCTTTTACCATCTAAACTTAGCAGATGCCTCACAGAAAGGGCAGATTTTTGAGAGTCAAATGATTTTTTCCAAGTTTTTTTGTTAAGAGGTGGAGGAGAGAATTGGCAATCAGCATTATTTACAAGTCATTTTTTTCTAGTGCTGAAAAATTTATGGTGTAAATATAACAACCCACGTCCCACATCCCACATCCCACAAACCCCACCAAAAAAGAAAAGAAAAGAAAACGATAAAACGGGAATCGTGCTTCTACAATTATAACCCCTGGACATGTCAAGTGAGATCTACGTTGGTAATGCCAACTCTTTTTTAAAAACAAACTACAATGTTGCTTATTACAAACCAGTGTTACAAGGATATAAGACACACATGTCAACTTCTGTATAACTAGAAATGTCTGACACTGAAAATGTCTGATAGGGAGACAGCAATATTTTGCATCACTTTATCTAATATGTGCATGCTCAAATATCACCATGATCATACTAAGATTGATTTAGATATGCATGGTTATATATCACTATGATCATGATTAAATCTAAGCACGCATTTCCACTATGTTGCATGGACAAGGACACACCTACAAGAGGATGACACGTCACAACACAGCAACCCTTAACAACTCTTAAAATGTATACTCAGAATTAAAAAATTGTATCCAAACCATGTGTTCAACTCAACATGCGTTTGACAAGTCTCAACTACATGATTAAGCATCTGTGCTACCTAGAATTTACATGACATGATTAATTCATATAAAATGTTGAACTGAAGTGGAAATGCCATCTTCTATATATGATAACTTGAATGGATGTTGTAATAACCTAAATGTATCCCAAGCTTCCAATTGTCTGCAAGTCTAGACACATTGGAATAGTAAAGTTTGACGTATAAATTATCCAGTTGAACTACCCAGAACCAGATTAAATATTTTCAAGTTCATATGAGAGAAAAGAAAACTACAACACAGAAAATTGAAGCCACTTCTTCCTAGAATCTAGCCCTTTTCTTCATGAAATCTAGTAAATGATTAACAAAAGTGAAGTGTAAGGACCCTGACTGTGAGGAAAACACTAGAAGCGTGGGTTGAATAATGTTTATAAAATTTAAACGATAGTTATACCAATTTAAATCTCTAACCAACAATAAATGCGGAAATATAAATTAACCCAAAATGAAACAAGCTAATAAAGAAATGTTTCAAGGGTTCGGATTACCCAAGTCCAATCCCGACTTGTTTCTAGTAATCATACGTCCCTTCCACCCGGATACCACCGGATACTCAAGCCTACTTACTTGAGGTTTCCTTTAAACCCACTTGTAACAACCCTACAAGTGTAATCGAACAACAATCGATGTACTTGACTCCTACAACTTGGGATTAAGCAAACCCACTCACAAACCGAGAGTGAAATCGAAATACCATATAATGAAATTCGAAATGAAAAACACTTACAAACACATATGTCTTGAAGTAGAACTTGAAGGAGCAAGTGTGTGTGTTGATGTCTCTTCCAAGATGAGAGAAAGCATGTGCACTTGTCTTCACCAAAGCTTGAAGCTCAGATTTGGTTTAAGTGGAAAGACCAGATTAGAGTTGAGATTTCTAGAGCTTAAGAGTTGAGAAAGCGAGAACTTGAGAGATTGAGCTTAGGAATGAATGCAAAGTGTTCAAGAGATCACCAATGGAACAGTAGGAGACCCTTTTATAAGTTCTCTAAACCCCTCAAGCAAAATACCCAAACCCCCCTTTGAAATCCGTCTGGAAAAAGCCAACGGATAGAAAATACGCGTCAGACAATCGACTGATGAAGAACTCACAGTCACCTACTGCACTGTGTCAGAGGGTAGGTGAGAATTTAAACGGTAACTTACCACGTAGGACAGTCGACTGATGAAGGTCGAACAGGCACATGTAAATCAACAGACGACTGAGAAACCTTCTACAGGCGACCGGATACCTAAGTGTGTAAGTGGTGAAAACTCAGAAAGTTTGGGAAGACAGGACAGGCAACTGTAGAAGAATATACAGGTGACTGTCCCATGGGCAGGCGCCTATAAATCCTTCTTACATCGCCTACAGGCGCAAGTGCGAAAGTTGTCAAAACTTGGAAAGTTTAACAAGCTGGGACATGCGAGTGTAGAAGCATATACAGGCGACTGTGCCATGGGCAGGCACCTGTAAATCCTTTTTGCATCGCCTGCAAAAGCAAGTGCGAAAGTTGTCAAAACTATGGAAATCTGGGCAAGTATAGACAGTCGACTGACTAACGAGTCACATACGCCTATAGTTGGACAGGCGACTGTTCAAAGTACAGCAGTCGTCTGAGGAGATTAATATCAGAAAGCCCAGAAGAGCAAGTGAAAAAGTATGTGCATAACAGACCACTGGAGAACAAATCTCAGGCGCCTGTATGGAGACATGCACCTGTAAATCGTTCAGCAGCTGCCTGTTAGAACTCCAAAATACACATGCTTGAGAATTAAGAATTGGAGGCCTAGTAAATGAGTTCTAATAGTTTCTTAGGATAGAATGGATGATATGTGTGTGATCCAACATAATTCTACTTCTAAGCTACATACTAATAAGAAAGGAGAGAATAAAAAGATAACAATTGTTTTTGCCTCTCTTCTTTCAATGGAATGATCTTGAAGTCTTCTTGAAGCTTCAATCTTCATTTTCGATCATCCAATCGACTTTACAAGCTTTGATTGATCCTTGAATGACATCCATTGCTAATTGATCTTCATGATATGCTTAGGCAATGGATTAACTGCAAGTAGTGGATTAGTCACAAGTATTTATGTGTGCTCATCATCAAAACCAAGTAGGGAGAAGTCCAATACTCAACATTCTCCCCCTTTTGGTGATGACAAACAAACATAAACAAGATAAATAATTGTGCTTAAAAATACTTAATCCCCCTACATAGATGCCAATCATGTTAGTCAAAATAAATAAAGGCAACTAATGGCTCAATTAAAGCAAATATGTAAGATATGCATGAGTGAAATGATTTCAAGATTAGAAATTTAGGATTTCAGAATCCAAATTCATTATATCTTACTCCCATGAATCTAAGGCAACATCAATCTTAGATTTAAGTTTAGATTATACTTAGCACAAAATTATGATTTGTTTATTTCTCTCCACATATGGCATTATCCAAAAAGATGGAGTAGAGAAACAACAATAATGCTAAATAAAACTAGAACAATCATGAGAGTCTAAAGAATATGATACATATTCAATTTGATACAAAAATAAAATCGAGAAAACACGAAAGTGCATCACACTAATACATATCAAAAAATCATCAAAAATAGATATTATAGTTAACTAAAGGAATAAGATTCCAATATCAACATTAAGCATGCAACATGTCTCACCACACATCATATAAATAAAAGAGCACACAAAGAGACAAGATTGCACAACATATACACAAGGATCACATCAAAAGTAAAGAGTCAAAATGTGATATCATATATATATGTAAAAAGGGTACATGGAGTACAAAATGAACTATCAACTCCACATACAAACAAAAGTATAACCATCATCCATGCATCATCCAAAAGTATAACTAACATATATATAAGTGTTATAAGCACCAATACTAACATCCAAAAAAATTACAGACATCCATAGACAGACACTCAAAACCTAACAAAAAAAGTCATATGGTGAGTAGTATCTAAGTTCCATCAGTCAATCTGGATGACAGTAGGATCCGAAGGTCGGCCAGAACAACGGAATATCAGTCTAGCAGAACGTCGAGGATGGTACACAGGAGCCTTCCTTTTTGATGACGATGCACCACCACCAGCAGGGATCTCCACATGATCATGCACAGAAGACTGACCAGCAGTAGCAGCAACAAGTTCTGAGAGCTGAGCAGCTGCAGGATGAGGATGGGTGACCTCAGCAGGAGGGGCCTGAGCATCACCTGAAGAATGAGGAACAGCAGTACGAGTGACATCCTCGGAAGGAGGAAACATATCCTAGAGAGGCTGGAACTGGGAAGCCGTGATACAGAAACGACTTGTAGTAAAGCTCAAGCAGAATAAATAGCATCTGATCCATGTCAGAGACTTTAGATCAAGAACAGTCACTTGCTCGTTCAGCTAAATGAGGAGTGGATCTGAAGTAGGAGCTGAAGGATGTGGAGTCGATGGGTCAGCGGGATGTGAAGGAGAGGGCTCAGAGTCGGATTTCAAGGATACAGACGGAGGAGGGTCAGAGACAGATATCCCCAAAAATTCATCGGGAGAAGAAGAGGATCGAGCACTCTGAGAGCGGGGTGTGGATGGGGAAGCCGTAGACAAAGGAACTTCGAATCGACGTATGTAAGAGGAACGCGAGAGATGCTTCCTCAAGGGTTTAACCCACGAAGTTTCAGTTTTAGGGGCCATAAGCAAAAATAAACTGAAAAGAACGATTATGGCTCGAAAACAAAAGAGACGAGAGAGATTATATACCAAACCGACGGCTGAGGAGGAGACAAGCTCAATCGACTGTCTGGAAAGGAACTCGACGGCCAATAGAGGAGATTCGACGACGGTAAGGAGGGAGAGCAATCGAAGGAGGAAGGATGAGAGGATCGAGGCTTTTGAATCGCTGGAGAAAGAAAAGACCATCTGATCGACGGTTATAAGAAAGAGGAGAAGAGATTGGGTCGTTGGATCAATAATAACGGCTCAGATCGTGGGCTACGAACCGCCATACTCGGCGGACAGATTACTGATGCACAATGTCCAGTCACCTGTCAAGCTATTAATGAAAAATGACTCAAAAATCAGACAGGTGTCTGTAGAAGAAATTACAGTCGCATGTGTTTAGACAGACGCGCCTGTCAAATGACTTACAGGGGCCTGCTGCACAGTAAAATTTTGAAGAAATTTTGAGCCATCTCTCATAAAAATTGGTGACAATTGGTCATGCGCCCGAAGACAAAAAAACAGACGCCTGGCCGAAGACCAGTCGCCTGGAAAATGACCATCAATTGCCTGGTATGAATAAGAGTTATGAAGACTAAAAACTGGAGATTGGTCAGTCGACTGAAGAAGAAAAATCAGCCGACTGTCCTGGTTCTGAAATACAGAATGGAGTTAGAATCAAGGATAAGCGACTACTCACACTTAGACCTATGCTTTAAAAAGTCTAATAGCTTCAAATCGCTATCATTAACATCTAGATTAACATACAAAACACGCATATGAATCCAATCATAAAATCAACAAAAATCTCCAATAAATCTCATTAAAAACATAGGTGAAAATATGACATATATGAATATGAGATATGAGAATGATCAGATGAGCTCAAAATATGTTATAACATATACAAATGAGCTCCTAAATCTCATATTCACCTATAATCCCTAATTCTCCACGCAACCTCACAAATGAGTCTTCTTTAATATGTCAATGATTTGTTTTTGGGTTTCAATGTACGCTAATCTAAGATGATGTCTTTTTAGCTACATGATCATTTATAAAATGGTGTCACATATCTATGTATTTGGTACGGGAGTGGTGTACCGGATTTTTGGAAAGAGTACATATTGCACTTTGGTTAATCCAAAGGACTTGTGCACATGCAAGACCCGCGGCAATATATTCCGCTTCAGTCGTGGACAATGATACCGAGTTCTGTTTCTTGGAAAACCATGAAACTATGGAATTTCCTTAAAATGACAAGTGCCACTAGTACTCTTCCTATCGAATTTGCATCCAGTAAAATCGGCATCACTATATGAGATTAACTCATATGTGCTAGACTTAGGATAAAGTAACCAATAATCTAGTGAATGAGGTAACGAAAAATTCGTTTAACCGCACTCAAGTGTGACTCCTTAGGTCTAGCTTGATATCTAGCATAAAGACATACGGAGAACATAATATCGGGCCTACTAGCCATTAAGTAAAGTAGGCTACCGATCATACCTCGATATATACGAAAGTCTACATCTTTTCCGTTCTCATCCTTGTGTAAATAGGTTGTCGTACTCATGGAAGTCTGCTTACTTGAAGACGATTCCATCCCGAATCGCTTCATAAGCTCCCCGGTGTACTTTGTTTGATGTATGAATCGCATCCTTCATTTGCCGAATTTGTAATGCAATGAAATAGTTGAGCTCACTCATATGGCTCATCTCGAATTCATCTTTCATAGACTTAGAAAATTCTTGGCAATGATTAAAATTAGTAGAACCAAATATTATATCGTCTACGTAAACTTGAATTAAAAGGATATCATTTTCATAATCTTTAATAAAAAGAGTTGAATCAACTTCACCCATTTTAAAACATAAATCCAAAAGAAAGGTTTTGAGTCGATCATACCAAGCTCTAGGAGCTTGTCTCAACCCACATAACGCTTTCTTAAGTTTGAAAACATGGTTTGGAAATTTTTCATGTATGAAACTGGGTGGTTGATAAACATAAACTTCTTCATTAATGATACCATTTTAAAATGCACTTTTAACATACCTTTGAAATAATTTAAAATTTCTATGAGATGCAAAAGATAAAAGCAACATAATAGCTTCTAATCTAGCTACGGGGGCAAAGGATTCTTCGAAATCAATAGCTTATTCTTGCTGGTAGCCTTGAGCTACTAACCTTGCTTTGTTCCTTGTGATGACCTCGTTCTCATCCGTCTTGTTCTTAAAAATACATTTGGTCCCAATGACTTGATGACCATTTGGAAGAGGGACGAGCTCCCAAACTTCATTTCTTTCAAATTGCATGAGCTTTTCTTCCATTGCAACTATCCACGAGATATCTTCACAAGCTTCTTAGATGTTCTTTGGCTTAATGGTGGAGACAAAGGCGCAATGAAAGAATTCATCAATCCTTGACCTTGTTCGGACACCCACACCAATGTCTTCAATTATTTGGTCAAGGGAGTGGTTACGGACGGTCGGATAAGCTTTGGGAACACCTGGATCACTTGGAACATCCTCAACATTTTCATTTGTATTGTTAATCTCAATAATAGTATCATTAATTTTACCGTTACTAATGGAATCACATAAAACATCTACATTATCATCGACAACATGAAAAATATCAAAATATTCATAAAATGAAACGTGTAGTGATTCCTCGATCGTTGAAGAGGTTTTGTTGTATATCTGGTGGGCTTTGCTACGTGTGGAATATCCAACAAAAATTCCTTCATCGGATCTTGCCTCAAATTTATCCAAGTTACAATAGGTGTTCTTTATAAAACATTTTGAACCAAAAACATGAAAATATTTAATTTTGGCTTTTTATCATAAAATAATTCAAAACAAGTTTTGTTCGTTCGGGGCCTCACTAGGATCCTATTTAGCACATAACATGCCGTACGCACCGCCTCCGCCTAAAATTGTAGTCCAAGATGACTATCATGGAGCATGGTGTGTGCACACTCAATTAGTGTCATATTCTTTCTCTCGACAACACCATTTTGAGGTGGTGCACGAGAAAAAGAAATGTTATGAGTAATCATGTTGTCATCACAAAACTTAGTGAAAAATTCATTCTTGAATTCTGCTTCATGATCGCTGCTAATAGTGATAATGGTGGTTCCTAAGAGACTTTGAATTTTCTTTGCAAATATAGTAAACTCTTCAAATGCTTCATTTTTATTGGTTAAAAATGAAACCCAAGTAAATCTAGAGAAGTCATCTACGACGACTATTCCATAATGAACATTACCTAAAGATGCAGTTCTAGTTGGCCCAAATAAATCTAATGAAGTAATTCAAGGGGCATCTTAGAAGTTATGTCATCTTTAAGTTTAAAAGAAGATTTACTTAGTTTACCTCTTTTACATGAATCACAAAAGTTTTTCTAACTAAAAGAAATCTTTGGAAAACCTTTAACTAGATCATGCTTAGCTAACTTATATAAGCGCTTAAAATGAACATGACCAAAATGGCGATGCCATAATAGTTGTTTATTTGTATTAACAACTAAGCAAGGTTCTATAGTTTTAGGCATGCTCAAATAATAAATATTTTATGCATGATACCGGAAAATAAAACATGCGAAACATTATCAACAATATTACAAATACCCTCTCAAAGTTAACCTTGTAACCATTATCACAAAGTTGACTTATGGAGATAAGGTTATGACATAAACCACTAACTAAATAAACATTTGTAATAAGAGGTTTACAAGGATTACCGACTTTGCCTACTCCAATGATGGTTCCCTTTTGATCGCCTCCGAAAATGACAGTTGCACCATCTTGATGCGAACCACGTCGGAGAGCAACGTGGGATTTCCCGTCATATGTTTGGAGCAACCGCTATCGAGTATCCATCCTTTTCTTTTAGAGCCAATATGTCTATTATTGCTCTCTTTCTTGTTCTTGGGTACTTACATAATATACCATAAGCTCATGGTACCCAAGCTTGTTGGGTCCAAGGGATTAGCCCTTTGGAAACCAAGTCCAAGTGGACTTTGGCTTCCCAACATAGTTACCACTATTTATCACATCCCTAAAATATGAATTAACATAAGCATTCCTATCATTTGTGCTAGTGTTATTATGACCCCAAATAGCGTATGTTTTGGGTGTCATCTTCATACTTGCATGCACATTTGGTTGAGGTCTATGTGGTGCATGTTTCTTAGGAGCATGAGATCTAGCATATGAAGGTGGAGGTGGATAAGCATGAGACATATATGGGTTATATGCAAATTGATGAGCATGCATATTATATGAAGCATATGGAGCATGCATGTGATGTGTTGGATGTGCATAAGCATACATGGGAGGATTATGTGTATGAACATATGTATGTGTAGGAGTACGTGCATGAGTATTTCTCAAGTGTGAGTTTGCACGTGCCCGTAGGTGTGGAGCATAAAATGTGTCATAAGTGTCCACATGTGAAGTATGAGATTTCCTACGTGTGTGAGTGTTAGTATACATATAGGCATGTCCTTTCTTTTGGTTTCCACCCTTAGTGGGTTTCTTGCCAAAAGAAGGAGAGTGTGAAGTGGTGGCCTTCTTGCTAGGTTTGCTACCAATAGTGTTTTTGGCACCACTAGTGGATGCAACGGAGGATGGCCTCACAAAATCTATAGTTACACCACTATAGGAGGTGCGAGATTTGGATGTATTTGCTTCTACATAATCAAGTCCAGCACGATGTGTGGCCGAAAATTGGTTTGAAAGCAATTCATCCAATTGACATTTCCCTCTGTTAAATCTCTTAACTTAGGAGGACATGAGCTAATATTTCTCCCTAAAGGAAGAAATATTAGTATCCAATGTGGACAGATGTGTTTTGAGCTCGTGCACTTGAGTTTTGAGAGAATCATTCTCAATACCCAATTGTGTGTTTTGAGAAAGTAGATCAACACTATCTTTAGAAGAACCTGGATCTAGTTGAGATTTGAGGGAATTCACATCATTTCTCAAGGAGTCATTTTGAGTAAGCAAATGTGCTTTCTCAAGTGTGAGTGTGTCAACAATGGTGTCACGCCCCGCTTCCCTAATATGGAAGGCGAGATGTGAGGAGGTCCACTCAGACGTGGAGCTGTGAAGCTGCAGTCTGATAAGCGTCTGTAAAAATTACGAAAAGTATAAGGTCATTTGCATTGCGGCGAAACAACAATAATAATATTAATGAAGCAGATAAAAGAACATCCACCATCAAGACATCCAACAATTTTTCTCAACATCACAAGAAAAGTCACCAAAAAGTACGAGTCTGAACAAGGCCTAAAGCATGGCCAACAAAACAAAAGAAGGGTGCTACGCACCGAAACCTAATCAGCAACCACTGAAAACTACTACCAAAAGAGGCTCCAAGTGAGCCTAGGACTGGTCACCAGTGTCCTCGAACTCAACCTGTGGAGGGACCTCAAACTCAGCGCCAACGAACTGCTCGTCCTCAGCAACATGCTCTGTCTCAAATCCTGACATGTGTCACCCAAAGAGAAAAGGGCACATGTCAGCAAAAGTCTCCCAAAAGAAGGCAGAGAACTTTTGTGCAAGGATACAAAAATAGGAAAACCATCTAGCAGTTCTAAACAATATGAAATGAAATGACATTCAATGATTGCAACAATTTAAAATGACATGATGACATGCACGCACGTCGTAGCGGAGATACGAAAACAATATTTCACGACTCATGAACACTAACTTGTCATTGTGTGCACAAGGTTTACGCCTTTTGGCTGAAGTGACTGTACGGGCACACTTCTACGCTCAAGTGATCGCTTAACCCTACCCCTCCACGTGTATCGAGAGTTGGTTTCCCAACAACACTGTGCTCGCTTCTGGATCACGAGCCAGGAAGTGTTTTTCAATATGGCATAGGGTTGTGCCCGCAAAAGCAGGTGTCTAGCCTCAATAGCAATAACATTTGTAGCGTGTGCTACTCAGTCACGAAGAAACATGATGCATGACATGACATGGGATGAGCAGTTAAAGTGCGTCCCATTAATGAAAATTAAACATGACATGCAACATGAATGAAAACAAGTAAAAGTGTCGGATCTAGCTTCGTTGTCAAGCTAGATCAAGTAGGGTGTCGGATCTAGTTTCGTTGTCAAACTAGATCAAAAGGGCGTCTAGGCAGCTATCATTTCACTGTCTAGTCTCTTTTACGCTAACAAACAAGTTGGCCTAAAACGTGGCCTAAAACATTTACTGGCAAGTATCACTTGCCTGCACAACCAAGCTGGAGGCACGATCAACCAGAGTCCAAACTACCTACGTGTTCAGATCGCAGTCCAGCCTACATCCCAATTTATTAATCTTGATTAGTGAAGCACAACCAACAAAAATTACCAATTTTAGTTGATTAACAGGCACGTGGTGATTCCTACGGGGCAGATCTTACCTCAACACGACGCGAGAGCTACTCTGACGTCGGGTAACGACTTCAGGGGTTGGATCCGGTATCACGAATGTTTTGGGACAAACGGTTCTCTGTGGAAAAATCATGGGTCTGAATAAGTTCGTTACAATGGGACCAGAATTTATTTGGCAACCCTAAAACGTCTAGTGATCCCATTTTAATTAGGTTCTCTAGTCCGGACGGGATTCACACCAATATTAATGAAATTAAAAAATTACTGACGCTAAAACTACGTCAATTTGTTAATATGAACATGCAACATATTATTAATGATACTAACAAATTATCTAGGTCAACTTACTGGTAAAAAAAGTTTACAATATTCCATTAAGTAACCTAGATTAACAACTGCTAGAAATGTCACATACAAGTTATCTACCACCCATTAGCATGCTAACGTTATTTTATTAAGTCCAAAGTTGTTCATAACACCAGGTTGAATTATAAGGTACTGCTCACTATAAGAAAAATAATTTACCGTTCACATCCAATAGCAAACTGAAAATAACTTGTAGTGAACAATACTAACAGAGTGGTCGTCGCACGCATGGGTGGAGGACTTCGAGCACGTGGAAATGAGAGGGGCTGCGCGCGGCTGTGCACGGGGCTGAGCGGGGAGGCGCCTGACGGCGGAGATGGATCAGAGAGAGGGTTAGGTCGTCGCAGGGCAGCCTGGGCGAGGGCGTTAGGCTGTGATGCGGGTCCATGCGTTGCGAGCTGCTGCGCTGCGAAGATGCTGCGCGCTGCGAGGATGCGGAGATGCGGAGAAGAATAGTATGCGGGGCGGCTGCGTGAGTAATGGAGGGGAGAAGAAATTTTGGGGGCGGCTCTGTATGCTTTTGCTGGGAGAAATAAAATAGCCCTAGGCTATTTAATAGAGAAGAAGGACTGAGAAACACGTGGGTCTAGGGTTTAAATTATTAGAAATGGGTGAGGGGGCCAGCACGTGAGCAGTATGTGGGTGTCCTTTAGGTCTAGGATTTAATCTTTTTTAAAAGAATATATTAAAAAAGTGTTCCTGTCTTAAAACATTAAATTTTGAATAAATATTTAGTAAAGATTAATAAAGTACTCGTATTATTGCAATTTCACCCCCGACATCTGAAAATTATAAACAAGATACCGGGGCGATCGTGCCTCCGAGAGGGTCGTGTGTAAGGGGTTCGGTCGCGCGAAGGAACTACGGAAATACAATAATAAAACCAAATACAAAAATACGCACACGAATCAACATATGCACAAAATACGTACGACTGGAAATGGCCGTTACATCCTACCCACCTTAAGAAAAGATTCCGCCCTCGGAATCTACATCGACTACAGCTCCGGAAATAAGTGTGGAAAGCGCTCTCTCATATCATCCTCGCGCTTCCAGGTGGACTCTCCAGGGGAACCATGACGCCATTGCACTCTCACCAAGTTGACGGTCTTATTCCTCAGCTGCTTCTGCCATCGGTCCAGAATCTCAACTGGCTGCTGATCATAAGTCAGATCCGGACGAACCGTGATCTCCGAGAAATCCACAGCATGCGATGGATCACTGACGTATCGACATAACTGGGATACGTGAAACACGTCGTGAACTCCCTCCAGCGACGGCGGCAACGCCAAGCGATAAGCCACCGCTCCAACTCTCTCCAGGACGTCAAAAGGCCCAATGTACCTCGGACTCAGCTTGCCTCTCTTTCCAAATCGAATAACTCCCCGATTCGGAGAGATCTTCAGAAAGACGTGGTCTCCAGGCTGAAACTCCAATGGTCGCCGTTTAGCATCTGCCTAATGCTTGAAACGGTCCTGAGCAATCTTCAGCTTCTCCCAGATGTTCCTCACAACATCCACTGCCTCCACGATCATCTCTGGTCCTAACAGCTAAATGTATCCAATGTCATCCCAGCTCAGTGGCGATCGACATTTCTTCCCGTAGAGCGCGACGAAGGGCGACATGCCAATACTCGCCTGATAGCTGTTATTGTAGGCAAACTCCACATGATGAAGGTGATCCTCCCAAGATCCCTTGAAGTCCAACATGCACGCTCTCAACATGTCCTCCAAAATCTGAATTGTCCTCTCTGATTGACCATCCGTCTGCGGGTGGTACGCGATACTGAAACTCAGACTCGTACCCAGACTCTTCTGCAGACTCTGTCAAAACTGAGATGTGAATCTCGTATCTCTGTCCGACACGATACTTACGGGGACTCCGTGAAGTCGCACAATCTCCTGCAAAATTCACGTTACATCACTGTCTAAACTAGAGAAAGGAAATAAAATAGAGAGTAAAAGAATTTACCTCCATATATCTCCTCGCTAGCGACTCAGTGGACTGTCCTACTCGGAAGGGAATAAAGTGCGCAGATTTGGTCAATCGATCTACGATCACCCAAATCGCGTCATTCTGCTTCGGACTCCGAGATAGTCCAGTCACGAAATCCATAGTGATGTGTTGCCACTTCGACTCCGGAATCGGAATCGGTTGTAGCAACCCTGCCGTACGCTGATGCTTCGCCTTAACCTGCTGACATATCAAACACTTGGCTACGCTCCGTGCCACACTCCGCTTCATGCCATGCCACCAATAGTTTAGGCGAAGGTCCTTGTACATCTTGGTGCCACCAGGATGCACAGAATACGGTGAACTATGTGCCTCAACAAGCAACTCCTCTCTGATATCTCCAGCTGTCACACAACCTCTGGCTCCATACCTCAGCGAGCCATCCTCATGAATCAGAAAGTCAGTCCGCAGACCGGCTTCTACCTGCTCACGGATCATCCTCAGCTTCGGATCTCCGGCCTGACCTGCCTTGATCCGATCCACGATCGTTGACTGTATCTGCATACACATCAACGACGAAGCTTCACCATGAAGCACAATCTCAATACCAGACTCACAGAAATCCTGTTGCAACCTCCACTGCGGAGTCAACATCATAACCGCTGGGAGTCTGCTCAGCGCATCAGGAACCACATTCACCTTGCCAGGATGATACTGCAAGTTGATCTCGTAATCTACCATGAGCTCCAGCCATCGACGCTGTCGCATGTTGAGCTCATTCTGCGTAAAGATATATTTCAAGCTTTTGTGATCAGTGAAGATCTTCACCTTCTCACTCAGCAAGAAATGCCTCCAAATCTTGAGCACAAATACAACTGCAGCCAACTCCAGATCGTGCGTCGGGCAGTTATTCTCATGAGCCTTAAGCTGCCGAGAAGCATACGCGACCACATGCCCATGCTGATGTAAAACACATCCGAGACCTTTGCCAGAAGCATCGCAAAAGATCTCGAAACCTCCACTCCGATCAGGCACAGCTAGAACAGGTGCAGTCATCAACCTCTCCTTCAGAACAGAAAAGGCCTCCTCACAAGCATCAGACCAAACGAATGGTATATCCTTCCTCGTCAGTCTGGTCATCGGCTCTGCAATACGAGAGAAGTCCTTAATGAAGCGCCGATAATACCCTGCTAGCCCAAGAAAACTCCTGATCTCAGACGCTGATTATGGAACCGGCCACTCTCTGATGGCCTTGATCTTCTCCGGATCCACGGCTATACCATCTCCTGACACTACATGCCCAAGAAAGGCAACTCTATCCAGCCAGAACTCGCACTTGGAATACTTCGCGTACAAGCGATGCTTCCTCAAAATCTCCAAAACAGTCCTCAAGTGCTCAGCGTGCTCCTCCTCTGACTTTGAATAGATCAAGATGTCGTCAATAAAGATAACGACAAACTTATCTAAGAAGTCATAAAATATCATGTTCATCAGATTCAAGAAAACCGCGGGTGCGTTGGTCACACCGAAAGGCATAACCACGAACTCGTAGTGTCCATACTTCGTTCTAAACGTTGTCTTCTGCACATCTTCCTTCTTCACCCTCAACTGGTGATATCCGCTCCTGAGATCCAATTTGGAGAATACCCTCGATCCTCCAAGCTAATCAAAAATGTCGTCGATCCGCGGCAATGGATACTTGTTCTTGATGGTGACAGCATTCAACTCTCTGTAGTCCACGCACATCCGACGCAAACCATCCTTCTTCTTCACCAATAGAACAGGTGCTCCCCACGAAGACACATTCGGATTGATGTAACCCTTCTGCAGAAGCTCATCCAACTGTTTGCGTAGCTTCTCCAACTCTGCCGGAGCCATACGAGATGGTTCTTTCGATATAGGCTGCGCTCCCAGAATAAGGTCAATCAAAAACTCAAGAGCTCGATCGGGCGACAGTCCTGAAATCTCCTCGGGGAAGACCTCATCGAAATCTCTCACCACAGCTGGTCTGGTCACCTCCATCTGCATCGCTACAAGCTCCACCACTGGCTTCGCCCGAAATCTGACAGGCCCAAGCGAACTGCTCCCGCTACTGAACTCAAAGGTCGGATAACCAGGAATCTCGAACACCGCCTTCTTCCGTCGGCAGTCGATCGTAGCGTAAAAGCAACTAAGCTAATCCATCCCAAGAACAGCATCATAGTTGGTAATGTCGTGGACGATAAAATCGGTGTATAGCTCGAGTCCACATACTACCAAGGGACAAGATCGACAACCAAAAGATACCGAGATCCCCCATTTCCTGTAGCGATATCCCAACTCTTGGAAAGAGGGGAAGTCGTCAAAGAATGCTTGTCCACGAATCTCCGAGATAACATACACATGGATGCTCCGGAGTCGAATAGAACTCGAGCGGGAAAAGCACAAAC
Organism: Scilla litardierei; assembly: GCA_030789695.1. Taxonomy (NCBI): domain Eukaryota; kingdom Viridiplantae; phylum Streptophyta; class Magnoliopsida; order Asparagales; family Asparagaceae; genus Scilla; species Scilla litardierei. The sequence continues at coordinate 179,504,684 of CM061133.1, read as the reverse complement.
AAGGTAACTTCTAACAACAAACTAACAATCAAAGCCTATTCTAGCAATCAAGTTCTAATCTAACATGCAATATCAACTAAAGAAAAGTAAAGACTAGTCTGAGGATTACCTGCAATAACTCCATCCTCGGCCTCCGCCTCTACTGCGGTCATCGTGAAAGCTTGCCTCCTAGGCTGAACAACCTGCTGAAAAGCCTGCTTCTGGGGAATGAGAGGCGCTCCACGTCCAGCAGCTACCGGAGCTCTCTGCTGCTGAACTCCATCTGGTGCCTTACACGGCTGCTTAGCTCTCGGACAGTCCTTCAATGAATGCGTAGAGTCACCACACACCAAGCACTGGCCCAAGAACTTCCTGCACTGTTCCTTCACATGACCAGCCTTGCCACAAAAATGGCACATCTTCTGAATAGGCCCACCTGGCCTCTTGAACTGCACGGACTGATTAGGCTTCATCCCAGGCCTAACCACAGCTCTAGGCTACTCCATAGGCCTCTTCCCAGCTCCTGAAAAATGTCCTCTCCTCTGATTGGCAATCAGCTCCGCCTCTTGGCAGCGATCAGCAACTTCTGGTAAGAATCCAAGTCTAAAGAGGACATCAGACTCTGCAGCTCCAAAGATAAACCCTGCAAGAATCTCTGAGCTCGATCTTCAGCTGTCTGCACCATCTTCGGCGCAAAACGACACAATCTAGTAAACTCCTGGTGGTACTGATCCACCGTCAGATTCCCTTGCTTCAGACTGATAAACTGCTACATCAGCTCCCTCCTCGCAGCTCGAGAGAAATACTCCTCATCAAATCGCGCCTTGAAAGTGTCCCAGGAAATGGGCTTCTCTAGCATCTGCTCCTCTGACTCCCACCAGCTACGAGCATTATCATTCAGTTGCTTCTTCACTAAGTCAACACATCCAGCCGGGTTAACCTTCGAGAGAAGCAGATTATCCTCTGTATTCTTCATCCACTCGTCCGCAGCTAATGGTCCTTCCGTCCCATTGAAATATGTCGGGCCCAGCTCCCGAAACTGCTTCGCTCCTGGCTCGAAGCGAGGGGCATTCTGTAGCATCCCCTGCTGAACCGGCATCATCTGATGCATCATCCTCATCATCTCAGCCGCGGTGGGTTCTCTATCAGCATCCGCAACACGTCCTGCTCCACCACCAGCTCCAGGTCCACTACCAGCTCCTCGAGTAACGCGTCTATCGGCCATCTAAGACAAGGAAATGTTCAGATTAGACTTAATCATGACTCGAATGTTATGAATAATTAATTGGATGTTATTTATCATTATTATTGTTCCGATAATTCGCAGATGCAAAGGGAGGGCCTGCATGGGCCACCAACAAAACCAGTCATGCCCCGCTTCCCTTAATATGGAAGGCGAGACGTGAGGAGGTCCGCTCAGATGTGGAGCTATGAAGCTGCAATCTGATAAGCGTCTGTAAAAATTACGAAAAGTAGCATGTCCTTTGCATTGCAGCGAAACAACAATAATAATATTAATGAAGCAGATAAAAGAACATCCACCATCAAGACATCCAACAATTTTTCTCAACATCACAGAAAAGTCACCAAAAAGTACGAGTCTGAACAAGGCCTAAAGCATGGCCAACAAAACAAAAGAAGGGTGCTACGCACCAAAACCTAATCAGCAACCACTGAAAACTACTACCAAAAGAGACTCCAAGTGAGCCTAGGACTGGTCATCAATGTCCTCGAACTCAACCTCTGGAGGGACCTCAAACTCAGCGTCAACGAACTGCTCATCCTCAGCAACATGCTCTGTCTCAAATCCTGACATGTGTCACCCAAAGAGAAAAGGGCACATGTCAGCAAAAGTCTCCCAAAAGAAGGCGGAGAACTTTTGTGCAAGGATAAAAAATAGGAAAACCATCTAGCAGTTCTAAACAATATGATATGAAATGAAATGACATTCAATGATTGCAACAATTTAAAATGACATGATGACATGCACGCACGTCGTAGCGGAGATACGAAAACAATATTTCACGACTCATGAACACTAACTTGTCATTTTGTGCACAAGGTTTACGCCTTTTGGCTGAAGTGGCTGTACGGGCACACTTCTACGCTCAAGTGATCGCTTAACTCTACCCCTCCACGTGTATCGAGAGTTGGTTTCCCAACAACACTGTGCTCGCTTCTGGATCACGAGCCAGGAAGTGTTTTTCAATATGGCATAGGGTTGTGCCCGCAAAAGCAGGTGTCTAGCCTCAATAGCAATAACATTTGTAGCGTGTGCTACTCAGTCACGAAGAAACATGATGCATGACATGACATGGGATGAGCAGTTAAAGTGCGTACCATTAATGAAAATTAAACATGACATGCAACATGAATGAAAACAAGTAAAAGTGTCGGATCTAGCTTCGTTGTCAAGCTAGATCAAGTAGGGTGTCGGATCTAGTTTCGTTGTCAAACTAGATCAAAAAGGCGTCTAGGCAGCTTCCATTTCACTGTCTAGTCTCTTTTACGCTAACAAACAAGTTGGCCTAAAAACGTGACCTAAAACATTTACTGGCAAGTATCACTTGCCTGCACAACCAAGCTGGAGTCACGATCAACCACAGTCCAAACTATCTACGTGTTCAGATCGCAGTCCAGCCTACATCCCAATTTATTAATCTTGATTAGTGAAGCACAACCAACAGAAATTACCAATTTTAGTTGATTAACAGGCACGTGATGATTCCTACGGGGCAGATCTTACCTCAACACAACGCGAAAGCTACTCTGACGTCGGGTAGCGACTTCAGGAGTTGGATCTGGTATCACGAACGTTTTGGGACAAACGGTTCTCTGTGGAAAAATCATGGGTCTGAATAAGTTCGTTACAATGGGACCAGAATTTATTTGGCAACCCTAAAACGTCTAGTGATCCCATTTTAATTAGGTTCTCTAGTCCGGACGGGGTTCACACCAATATTAATGAAATTAAAAAATTACTTACGCTAAGCTACGTCAAGTTGTTAATATGAACATGCAACATGTTATTAATGATACTAACAAATTATCTAGGTCAACTTACTGGTAAAAAAAGTTTACAATATTCCATTAACCTAGATTAACACGGCTAGAAATGTCACATACAAGTTATCTACCACTTATTAGCATGCTAACGTTATTTTATTAAGTCCAAAGTTGTTCATAACACCAGGTTGAATTATAAGATACTGCTCACTATAAGAAAAATAATTTACCGTTCACATCCAATAGCAAACTGAAAATAACTTGTTGTAGTGAACAATACTAACAGAGTGGTCGTCGCGTGCAAGGGTGGAGGACTTTGAGCACGTGGAAACGAGAGGGGCTGCGCGCGGCTGTGCACGGGGCTGAGCGGGGAGGCGCCAGACGGTGGAGATGGATCGGAGAGAGGGTCAGGTCGTCGCAGGGCAGCCTGGGCGAGGGCGCTGGGCTGCGATGCGGGGACGTGCGTTGCGAGATGCTGCGCGCTGCGAGGATGCGGAGAAGAAAAGTATGGGAGGCGGCTGCGTGAGTAATGGAGGTGAGAAGAAATTTTGGGGGCGGCTTTGTATGCTTTTGCTGGGGGAAATAAAATAGCCCTAGGCTATTTAATAGAGAAGAGGGGCTGAGAAACACGTGGGTCTATGGTTTAAATTATTAGAAATGGGTGAGGGGGCCAGCACGTGAGCAGTATGTGGGTGTCCTTTAGGTCTAGGATTTAGTCTTTTTTAAAAGAATATGTTAAAAACGTTCCAGTCTTAAAACATTAAATTTTGAATAAATATTTAGTAAAGGTTAATAAAGTACTCGTATTATTGCAATTTCACCCCCCAGACATCCGAAAATTATAAACAAGATATCGGGGCGATCGCGCCTCCGAGAGGTTCGTGGGTACGGGGTTCGGTCGCGCGAAGGAACTACGGAAATACAATAATAAAACCAAATACGAAAATACGCACACGAATCAACATACGCACAAAATACGTACGACCGGAAGTGACCGTTACAAATGGTGTCGTTAGTGATGGATGGCATGTACGATTTACTAACATTAGATTTCTTCAAATTAGTATATCTAAGCCTAAGAGATTGATACTTAGAAAATATTTCTTCGTTAGCAATACGAAGTTCATCCATAGTTACCTCGGGTTCATCGTTCTCACTATCGCTTCCATCAAAGAATGTATCTTCTCGGGCCATGAAGCACATATGTGCACTCGCACCCTTCTCATCCTCGGATTCGCTCGAGGAGTCACCACTTGAGTCATCGAAAGTCCCAACAAGTCCTTTCTTCTTGTCCTTTTTGAATTTGTTGGACTTGTGGTACTTTGGTGATTTCCACTTTTCTTTGTTTCTTAGCATTGGGCAATCCTTCTTGATGTACCCTGGTTTGTACACTTAAAACAAAGAGAAGATGAATTGTTAGTGGAATCAAATTTAGATTTGAAAGGGAATTTACCTTTGCGAAAGAAGCGTTGGAACTTCTTCGCCATTTGCGCCATATCTTCCAAATCCATTTCATTCTCGGATTCACCACTATCGGAGGATGAAGAAGTAGCCTTGAACGCTAACGCTTTTTTCTTTGCGTCCGTTGGGTTTATCATAGCTCTAATCTTCATTCGGTTCTCCCTTCTTACTTCGTAAGACATGAGAGTACCGATGAGATTCACCACGGTATAGTTCTTCATGTCATTGACCTCCTCAATGGCAATAGCCCTTCTTTCCCATTTTGAGGTCATTCCCATGATTATTTTTCTTACTTTTTCTTGTTGTCTGTATACTTGTCCGAGAGCTTCAAGATCATTGGTGATGTCGGTGAAACGACGATACATCGTTGCGATGTTCTCACTTTCCTGCATATGAAACATGTCGAAGTTTTGTATAGCAACATATAACTTTGACAATTTTACCTTATTTGTCCCCTCGTGGGTGACGACGAGATGGTTCCATATTTGATATGCACTCTTACATGTGCATATCTTGTTGAACTCATCCGAATCCAATGCACAATGAAGAGCGTTCATTGCTTTGGCAGTGTCCACCTCGGCTAACTTCTCGACGGGAGTCCATTTGTCGAAATCTTCTTCGATGGGTTCCACGTACTCCTTATGAAGGGTTCTCCAAAGAGAAGCACTCCTTAGGAATGTCTCTATTCGGCAATTCCAATAGCCGAAATTCGTGCCATTGAAATGCGGATGACAAATCGTTGATTGTCCTTCGAAAACGGTAGAAGCATCATCACGATCGTGATTGTTGTACGAAGGAGGTGGAGGAACGTTGTTATTGTTGAATGCCATAAATATAAACCTTGCGCTCTGATACCAATTGTAAGGACCCTGACTATGAGAAAAACACTAGGAGTGTTGAATAATGTTTATAAAATTTAACCGATAGTTATACCAATTTAAATCCCTAACCAACAATAAATGCAGAAATATAAATTAACCCAAGATGAAACAAGCTAACAAATAGATATTTCAAGAGTTCGGATTCCTAAGTCCAATCCCGACTTGTTCCCGGTAATCCTCCGTCCCTTCCACCAGATACCACCGGATACTCAAGTTAGAATCCTAACTTGAGGTTTCCTTTAAACCCACTTGTAGCAACCCTACAAGTATAATCAAACAATAATCGATATCTTTGACTCCCACAACTTGGGATCAAGCAAACCCACTCTCACGAACCGAGAGTGAAATCGAAATACGAGATAATGAAATTCAAAATCAAAAACACTTACAAACACATATGCCTTGAAGTAGAACTTGAAGGAGCAAGTGTGTATTGATGTCTCTTCCAAGATGAGAGAAAGCCCTTGTACTTGTCTTCACCAAAGCTTGAAGCGCAAAATTGGTTTAAGTGGGAAGACAAGATTAGGGTTGAGATTTCTAGGGCTTGAGAGTTGAGGAAGAAAGAACTTGAGAGATTAATCTTAGGAATGAATGCAAAGTGTTCAAGAGGTCTCCAATGGAACAGTAAGAGACACTTTAAGAAATTCTCTACCCCTCAAGCAACATACTCAAAACCCCCTTTGAAATCCGTCTGGAAAAACCCAACAGAGAGAAAATAAGCGCCAGACAGTCGACTGATGAAGAACTCACAGTCGCCTATTGCACCGTGTCAGAGGGTAGGTGAGAATTCAAACGGTAACTTACCACGTAGGAAGGTCGAACAGACATCTGTAAACCAACAGGCGACTGAGAAACTTTCTACATGTGACTGGATTCCTAAGTGTGTAAATGGTGAAAACTCGGAATGTTTGGGAAGCCAGGACAGGCGACTGTAGAAGAATATACAGGTGACTGTGCCATGGGCAGGCGCCTGTAAATCCTTCTTACATCGCCTACAGGCGCAAGTGCGAAAGTTATCAAAACTTAGAAAGTTTAACAAGCTGGGACATGCGACTGTAGAAGCATATACAGGCGACTGTGCCATAGGCAGGCGCCTGTAAATCCTTCTTACATCGCCTGCAGAAGCAAGTGCGAAAGTTGTCAAAACTTTGGAAATCTGGGCAAGTATAGACAGTCGACTGACTAACGAGTCACATGCGCCTATAACTGGACAGGCGACTGGTCAAAGTACAGCAGTCGATTGAGGAGATTAATATCAGAAAACCCAGAATAGCAAGTGAAAAAGTGTGTGCATAACAGAACACTGGAGAACAAATCTCAGGCTCCTGTATGCAGACAGGCGCCTGTATGGAGACAGGCACCTGTAAATCGTTCAGCATCCGCCTGTTAGAACTCCAAAATGCACATGCTTGAGACTTAAGAAGTAGATACCTAGGAATGAGTTCTAATGCTTTCCTAGGATAGAATGGATGATATGTGTGTGCTCCAACATAATTCTACTTCTAAACTACATTCTAATAAGAAAGAAGAAGAGAATAAAAAGATTACAATTGTTTTTGCCTCTCTTCTTTCTATGAAATGATCTTGAAGTCTTCTTGAAGCTTCAATCTTTATTTTCGATTATCCAATCGACTTTTTGAGCTTTGATTGATCCTTGAATGACATCCATTGCTAATTGATCTTCATGATATGCTTAGGCAATGGATTAACTGCAAGTAGGAGATTAGTCACAAGTATTTATGTTTGCTCATCATCAAAACCAAGTAGGGAAAAGTCCAATACTCAACATGAAGATCTATCATCTCAAAAATGCCTTTCAATGCATTGTAGATCTATCATCTTAAAAATGCCTTTCAATGCATTGTACAGGTGAACAGTTTTAATAAATTAGTTTGCATATACGAAATACACAGCTGTAAGGCAACATTCAGTGCATAAATTGGGGATTTTATACATAAACCCTTTCTGAATCTGCATCTATTCCACAAATATTAAGTCGAATAAGACAGGATTCAGAAATCAAACGCTTACAAAAAAAAAGAGATATTGCATGTTGTCTCCACATATTTAAACCTACTTAAGCTATTATGAAAAATGGCAGCTTAAGCATTAAACATTTTCAATAGATAGGTTTTAGTTAAGTTACTTGGTAAAAATGTCAGTTACCTGCAGCAACATGCGTACAAGTTCTGTGCTCCCAAAGCGAGATGCTTCTAGAAAGCATTGATTGACATTGTCTGCACCTCCCTCTACCAATAGTCCCAACAACCCTTGAATTGCACTTGCTGGAACTCCAGATGCCCAACCTGGATCAAATGAGCTAGAGAATAGAGTAAGAGGGAAGCACGCAGCATCAAAGGCCTCAGTGAAATCCTTCCCTGATAGATTATTGCCAGCAAGTTCAGTAAAAGCCTTGAATGCTGACAGCTGGAGGTGGACCTCAAGGATCATGCTACGACCACCTCCACCCCTATTCTCCTGGCACCGTGAGTGGAACCCTATGCATTTCAAAGCCCATTCAGTGAATTTTTGAACTTTGGCACTTGCTTCAGCCTTTAATATTTCATCTCCATTGCACTCTTGGAGACGTTCGTGCAACCTAAAATGAAGCAACAAAACAGGACATAAGTCATTCATCCTCAATTGGTACTATGTGCCCCATGATAAGAAAGACAACTAAAGACACAATCCTAGTAAATATTCTTCTTATATGTAACCACTACGAACTGTGCTTGGTTTATATATCCAAATAAAACTAAATAGGGATAGAAATCCTAATATTGCAGAGCTAAAAATGAATCACAATGGGAGAAAAGATGGGCTCAATATACTTATCATTATGGAATGGAGCATTATGGTACACATTGATAAGAAAAATTATTTGATAATCCTACTATCTAATTGAACTAAATAACCTGTTTTGGGGACTGCCTGAACTGCAACGATGCAATCTGATGTGCATAGATATCATAATGGCAAAATGTTTACCTTTGGGCCATGATGTTCACAGTATCGGTCAGGCTCATTGTCTTGCTCCGACAAGCAGAAACACATGAAGCAAGAAACGATGTCCGAAGTACCGCCCTAGTGAAATCATGAGCACCACTAGAGACAATCTTTCTTATCAAATCGGTAATACTGTTGACTTCCTGTCGATTCGTCAAGAACCATATCGAATCCAATGCTATACACAATGCATCATTAAGAGTCAGCGTGTCAGCCAAGAGGATTAAACTCTCGGCATGTTCCCAATCATGAGAGCTTACGGCACCCTGAAACATCCGTCCAAGCTCAATCCTTTCCTGCCTGCTGAACTTCTTCTCCTGCTTACGCTTATCCTTGACCTTCCTTCGGGTTTCGCATTCATCTTCCAATAAATCCGAAGCCCTCGATCTGGGCTTCTTGCCTCTATGAAGCTTGGACACTTGAGTGTCTTTGGTTAATAAAGGCGATTCTCTAGAGAACACTACGTTGCTCCTCTCACCTTTCTCGTATGATAGCGATCCGATGTTCTCATTATTGCTCTCTGCAACTCCATTGTCCTCAATCTCCATCTCAGAGCATGGTTAATAGCCCTCTTTTGTCAAATGCGTGCTCTCCTTTTCATTAACCAACACAGCCTCAACTTTGTTCTCCGTTTCGGAAAATTCCCATAACAAACACGAACGCAAGCCTCCCAAATCCTAAAATTCTCAATCGAATCCTCCAGCAAAAGATTTCACCTTCCAATTACAAAACAACAGTTCCCGACTAACCCATCAAAAACCCCCCAACCTTGACCGCAAAATTGAACGATCGGCGACGCCTACAGCTGAAAACCCTAGAAAAATGCATCAAACCCAAAGAGCCTAATTCAACATGAAATCCAGAGAAAGGGCAGGAAACCTATTTGAGTTGACATCCAAAATCACAGAATAAGCCCGCAAAAAAAGATTTTGATGACACTTACCAAAAAAGGGAGCAAAAATAAAACAAATGGTGCAAAAATGAGAGAATGTAGAGAAAGGTGAGTGAGTGGCAAAGAGAATAAGAGGCAGGGAATAAAAAGTGGGAAATAAGTAGAAATTAGAAAATAACCTTGATTGGATAGAAAATAAAATGATGAAAAACAAATTAGAAAGTGTCCTGGTTAAATTATTGTCCATCTTTCTTCTTTGTTTAAAGCAAAAAATGTACCTAAGAACGTGCGCAGGTAGAATTACCTGCGCACGCCCCCTCTGTTCGGTGTTTGTAAATATTTTTTTTTTGAATTTTTTTTTGCAGTAGCTAGATATACTTGTTATGAAGCTCCCCACAAAATTTCAGGTCAATCCGACACCGTTTGAGCCTCCGTTCATCGATTTCAAAAACGTTGCGCAAAACTGTCCAGAATTCTGGACAGTTTTGCGCAACGTTTTTGAAATCGATGAACGGAGGCTCAAACGGTGTCGGATTGACCTGAAATTTTGTGGGGAGCTTCATAACAAGTATATCTAGCTACTGCAAAAAAAATTTTCAAAAAAAAATATTTAGAAACCCCGAACAGAGGGGGCGTGCGCAGGTAATTCTACCTGCGCACGTTCTCAGGCACATTTGCCCCTTGTTTAAATTAGATTAAACATATATTTTTCCTCGTTCTAGATTAACATCCTATGTTTCATCATTTTTAACTAAAATACTTCATAATTGAGAGAAAATTGGCTAAATATCATGGGTCAACCATCACTTTTAATTTCTACCATCATATTTAAAAACTTTGCTAGAATACCACACCCCCTTAAAAAAGACTAAAATACCCCGTTCGTTCCAAAAGATTAAAACTCGTCCGCCTTGAGCGTATATTGGCGCATATTGGCGCATATTGGCGCATATCTACGTCAATGCCGAACTCCGATCACCCCGCTTCAAAGCCTGTACGCAATTTCCCTCTGACGTCCACGGAGAAGCCAGCGTAGATATGCGCATATTAAAACTCGTCCGCTGTGAGCGTATATTGGCGTATATTGGCGCAAATTGGCGCATATCTACGAGCTTTGAAGCGGGGTGGTCGGAGTTCGGCATCGACGTAGATATGCACCAATTTGCACCAATATACGCCAATATACGCTCACTGCGGACGGGTTTTAATATGCGCATATCTACGCTGGCTTCTCCGTGGACGTCGGAGGGCAGCTGTGGACGGGCTTTGAAGCGGGGTGGTCGGAGTTCGGCATCGACGTAGATATGCGCCAATTTGCGCCAATATACGCCAATATACGCTCACTGCGGACGGGTTTTAATCTTTGGGAACGAACGGTGGTATTTTAGTCTTTTTTTAGGGGGTGTGGTATTCTAGCAAAGTTTTTAAAGGGTGGTAGAAATTAAAAGTGATGGTTGACCCATGGTATTTAACCAATTTTCTCCCTAATTGATGATTTTGTTAACTTTTCTAAATTTAAATCACATTTTGAGGTCAGTTAAAGGCATGTTCCAAATGTGGAATATGTGTGAGAAAGTGGGCTTTTGGCACTGTTCACGCCAATATTCACCCACCATTCCCCACTTTCTCAACCCACATTCTCAAGCTGTGTTCCTTTCGTTGAGAAAAAATCGACGAAAAAACGTCGAGGTGGCTCCCCCGTGGCAGCTCAACTTTCACGAGCGAAATCTCCAGATTTTGCGGGGATTACGACCAAGAATCTGAGTTGTGTGGGGAACACAAGATCTGCTCATCTGGCCTCGTTGCTGCAACGTTCACATCTCTCCCATCGCTCCATCCTTGATGAGATTTCTCTCTTTGAGAAAACCCTAGGCAGTGGAATTTTTTCGCATCGATCTAGGGTTGCCGACCGTGATACTCTTCTCCTTTCACTTCGGGTGTGCCCTAGCTTGAAGGTGAAGGGCGCGATGGAGGAAAGGGGCTTTGTCATGGTTGTGGGATTCGACGATCGGTGGGTTCTTTGCATTCTCTGGGATAATCGGTTGGATCTGAAACTCGATTTGATCACTGAGGTATAATTTTTGGTTAAATTCCTAAATCTATGCACATTGATGGGTGCGACAACTTGGAAATTTCTGAGATTTCCTTCATATATGTGTGGGTGTCGAAAATTTGTGGATTTATCTCACTGATGGTTTCATGCAACCTGTGGAGGGTTTCTATCGATGAAGGGTTTCACACCCTGTCAAGTTGCATGAAACCCTAATTTAGGATTTTACAAGAGCACCATAGTTTACAAAATCTCAAGGCAAGCATCAAACAGATTGCCAAAATCTATAACATATCCAGCTCAAAAATACAAAAATCCACTGCTTCTCCAGCAAAGACACTATAGTTATCAACATTTTCTGTCGAATGAACTTCAATGCTACTCATGCATGAAACAGCAAGCAAATCACATTCAAGCCCTGATGATACACACAAAGTAACACTGATATATGTGTGCACAAGAAAATTGAATTTTTTTGGACATTTCAATGGGAATCTTGAAAATTGTTCGGTATGGCTTTGACAAAAGAAACATGCCATTCCATTTTGACGGAAGGTGATACTACTTATGTGATCGGATTTAAAATTCTAAGGGCTCGTGTGTAGGGTTCCATGCATGGCTTGGACATGGTATGTGGATTGAGGTTACAATATTGGCTTGACTTTATGTTGGATGAATTTTCCACACATCCAACCAGCAGGAATATCTATCTAATTTTATGAACCCTGCATAATAGAGCCCAATGATGATACAAGGACAGTGAATATCTTTTGTGTGTTATTTGGATTTATGATGATTTGTTGGTACATTGTTATGGTATGCTTAAAGTATGTCAAGAAACCAGCAAAGAAAATTATAATTAATAATCTGAGGGCAATTGGTTATGGTGTATAAATGGGTTGGACATGATCGGTGGGTTGTTGTTTCATGGTGTATGCATTGAAATGTATTGGCTATGCTTTGCATTATGGCTTCATGTATAAGGCTTGAAATACAGGTTTTTAAAAATGAACGTATATGTTTTAATTTCTTATCATTGTTTTGTCCATCCAATCTTTTAATTTTGTCTATATGTAAGATTCTTTTAAATTTTCTGAAGTTAGTTATGCCATATTATGAAATCTGTGATTATGTTATTTGGTCCCGTGCACGCTTTTATGATAAAAGCAAATGTCAGTAACAACTTGTGCTTGAAGTTATGTTTGATGCAAATAAAGTTTAGATGGATCAACATGGAGAACATTTGGGTTATTCAACGTGTACATCGGCCATGGCGGCTATCATTTTTTTCATCATACACTTATAGCTATACAATGATGATAGGGCTAATCCTATACCTCGAGAGCCCTCAAAGATGCGTGGTATTCATAGAAAATCCCACATACGTAGAATTCTATATGGTTCTGAAAGTAGTTGTTTACACTACTTAAGAATGCGCAGACATGCGTTCTTGAATCTTGCAAATTTAATGCGACAAAGTGATATTCTTAAAGACACTTATCATGTGTCCATCGAGTAGCAGTTGGCAATGTTTCTTCATATCATATGGCACAAGTCAAAGAACAGAGTCATGTAAGTTGATTTTATAAGGGGGCGGGACGACAGTTAGCCGTACCGTTAACAAAGTTTTGTATGGAGTTTGTACCCTTTGAGATACGTTCATGAAGCAAGCCCTAAATGAGACTCCACCAGAGTAGTCAATAATCCTAATTGGTTGCCATTTTTCAAGGTGATTGTGTTTTTATGGATATCTGGCAGTATACTAAAATGATGTATGGTGATTGCCACTTGTGCGTTATTGATTACGGTGTAGGATTGCATTGGTCTCATTGATGGGACACATATCGATGTCATGCTACCAGCCAAACTCGAACCCTGATTTAGAGGTCGTAAAGGGGTTACGCAAAATGTGCTTGCAGCTATAACATTAAATAAAAGATTCACTTACGTAATGACCGGGTGGGAAGGATCCACAAATGATTTCATGGTCCTGAAAGATGTGTTGTCATTACCCCCTCCCAAATGGGCTGCGAGTGTATGATGGTAATAGGCAAACTCTTTCCTAAATATAATTTATACGTCTGTCTGAAGTCATGGGAATATAAAATGGGTTTAATTTTTCGGTTGTTGGGAAATATTACATATGCGATGCAGGATATACAATAATGACAGGGTTTATATCTCCATACCGGGGTGTTAGATACCATCTGAAGGACCATACTGATCGAGTGCCTCGAAATCGCAGAGAGCTCTTCAACCTAAGACATTCTTCATTAAGAACAAAGATCGAGTCGACTTTTGGAATACTAAAGAACAAGTTTAAAATTTTGTCTGCCAACCTCACTATCCATTCAACTCTCAGGTCGATACCGTTCTTGCTTGCATTGTTTTGCATAATTATATCCAAATAGCAGATCCTCATGACCCACATATAAATGAGGATGTGGATGCGTTTGAGGAGGATGTGGATGTTATGGATGAGCTTGATGACACGATTATGGATCTTTCACAACAATTGCCCATATGTGAACAAACTGAACAAATTGATCAATGGAAACTTTGCAGCGATCAATTAGCTTGGGAAATGTGGGTGGACTATTGTAACATACATAAACATGGGAACAAAGTTGAACATGGCCTACGAGGGATAATTTTAAATTGGATTTTATATGGCATCTTTTAATTTGAATGTTTTGTATTACAGTAGGGTTTATATGTTGATTATGTTAGTTGATCCATGAGATGTGGTTATGTTTTACTACATTTTACTCATTATTTTAATTCTATTGTGTTGTTTTCTGATGCTTGATGATATCGACGGTAGGAAATTTTTTATTCATTACTATTTAATAGACTATTAGGTTCATTGAGGAATCTCCATGCAAGCATATGTAAGAGCACATCATTATCCCACTTCATGTTCCGTAATCCTGGGCCTCCAAAATTAAAAGGTTTACATATCTCCATCCAATAAACCAAGTGAATTTTTCTTTTACCATTCGTGTCTCCCCATAGAAAAGTTTTGTTGAGTTTCTCAATCTCATTCAAGGTATGGTCAGGCAAACGTGTAGTAAGCACAGTATAGGTTGATATATTAGAAGTGACTGAGCTTACTAACGTTGCCCGGCCTGCCAACCTTAGGAGCTTGGACTTCCGGCCCATAAGTTTGGAACCTATCTTTTCTACAACTCTCTATAAGTCTGCTTAGTCACCCTGCCACGCAAAAGGGAAACTCTGGCATCTTCCTAGATCCTAAATCTGTTGTAATATTTACTCCCAATAAATAACTTGTTGTCGGGTAAGGTCTGTGTACAATGAATTTGTATCGAGTGGAACCAAGGGCACAGTGGTTACAAGTTGAATGAGGAATGGGTCGGTCGTTTACAGGTAGTGAGGGGGTAGTGAGGCTAGGCACCCTTCGGAGGACGATCTCTGGATCGATCCTGGAAGTCCGCTGCTAGTTCGCCGCTCGCCACGAGAAGATCATCAGACGCACGTTGCTTGGAAGGAGACAACCTGCGCACTGAGCAGCTCGTCAGAAAGGCCGAGTTGGGTTCCAACCCTTAGCCTCTCTGATGACTAATTTAGTATTAGGGCTGAAAAAGAGGGGCTAGTGATCACTCCTTATTTTAAACCTTTTTTTCCGTGTATTTGCATGCCATTTAGATTGCCCAAATCATGTTTTTCACGATATATCGACGATATTGCGATGCTTTTCACGGTTTGTTGTTTTTGTCGCATTTCAGGTGATTTGGCGCGATTTGGAGTGATCTCGAGATGCGCTTACTCTAGACGGCCACCGACGACCTCCCCGAGGGGTATTTTGCTGTTGGAGAGGAGCGGAAGAAGAATGGACGTCGCAGGAGCGACGAGGAGGCCAAAACAATCAGATTGGGCATTTTTTGTGTCCCACTCGGCCGAGTGGAGGAGCCACTCGGCCGACCAGCGAGACACTGCTCGGCCGACCCGTTCAGACACGATTTCCATGTGTACTCGGCCGAGCGACGGAGACCACATCGGCCGAGTGACGATACCACGTCCGCCCGAGTGGCGCCCAGACGAAGCCCCTCCAAAATATCGAAGTTTCTGTTTTTCGGCCACCTGAGCTTCAGAAGACCCACTCGGCCGAGTGGATTATCCCGTCCGCCCGAGTGCAGTGAAGCCGTCGGCCGAGTGACGACAACTCACTCGGCCGAGCCGCTCCCGAAGTGAAGACCCCTGAAGGCCCCGACTTACTGGAAAAGTACAGGGTTTCTCACTCGGCCGAGCGACATTTGTCACTCGGCCGAGTACGATGCGCTGCCTGTAGCGAAATTTGCGGAAAACAGGCTGTGCAGGGGCGTTTTGGTCAAGATTTTTGGACGATTTTTGGGGCTATTTAAGCCCTGCTTTTACCCTAGTTTGGGGAGCCATCTCTTAGATTTTTTGCAGCTTTTTAGATTACTTTTTAGCTTTATTATTGTGATTGGAGAAGAGGAAAAACTTGGATTTTTGTTGGATTAAATTGAAGAACTCCATTGGTTTGCATCTCTCTTCCCTAAAAATTCTATTTTTATTGTTTATCTCAATATTTGTGATGAATTCCATTGCTTATTTCATTGATCAAATTTGTGATATTGCTATGATTTGTGAGTAGTCACCACGTCTTGGGGCGTGGGGATGAACCCTACGAGCCCTATTTCATAATTGTGATGAATTGGTGGAAATTGAGCTAGGATTGTTATTTGAGATTAGATTGGGATCGATTTACTACGGATGGCTAGGTATTCATATCAATTGGGATTTGCAAGAGATTGGATCCCAATTCGATAGGAAACCCTAGAAATCCGAATTGGGTTGGAGTCGGATTTTCGAAGTATCGGTTTGCAAGAGATTGGACCGATATTAGGATTTCCGGGTGCAATTCCATGCCAATACCTGTTTGTAAGAGATTGGACGGGTAGGAACTATCCCAATCTAGATCGTGGACCGAGTTTGCAAGAGATTGGGCTCGGTGCGCGATTGGGCGATGATGTTGATCCTAATGCTAGCTTCCCTAGGCTAGGGTTTGCAAGAGATTGGACCCGAACCTAGGAAAGCTATAGACCGGCAACAGCGCGAGAGCGTGAGCTTGGTTCTACATTCAGTTGCAACTAGTTCATCCGAATTCTCATTCTAGCAATTTTAATACCGACGAACCACTCTTATGAAATACGGTGAGTAGCGGGGATTCCCCATTCCCTAGACGTTCTTTATTTGATTTGATACTTCGCACATTTGTCTGACGATTGTGACAGGATCGCCCAAGGCAATTATCTCTCTTGAATAGCCAGGTTGATTAGGAACAAGCACGGTCATTCGTCCTCCATGTGTTCGATACCCGCTCGCCGCTATACCGTGCGCTTGCGGTAAAACTACAACCGTCGCTCCGGGACGTGTATCCGGGGCGCGATCAAGTTTTTGGCGCCGTTGCCGGGGAGGCGATTGCGTTTGATCCTTTCTCACCCTAGCTACTTCTTTCTTTTATTTTTATTTTTTTTTCTTTTTTTCATTATTATTATTATTTCCATTACTATTCTTACCTAACCCTTCCACGGTACTAATCATCTCTTTGAAACTCTGTTTTCCCTGTGCATGTACACGAGATCTACGGCGGACCCCGAAGCCTTATTATTTGATCCGGAGATCGAACGTACCACGCGGAGACTTAGAGCGGAAAGAAGACAATATCCGGAAGGGCGGTTTATGACCAACCCGGAAACTCCCGAAGAATTGGCGGTAAGGATGGCGAGAATAATTTCTATTCGCGATAGGCTTCGGCCTAAGACCTCTTCTACCACATCATCCATTGTCGTGCCAGAGTTGGCGGCCGATAAGAACTTCGAGCTAAAGACTGGATTGGTGGTTTTGATGCAACACGACCCATTTCATGGGAACGCCCATGAGAACCCCCACTACCACATCCAATCATTCTTGTCGAAGTGCGCCACATTCCAAATGCCGGGGGTCCCCATCGATGCCATCAGACTGCGTCTCTTCCCCTTCACGCTAAAGGACAAGGCACTCTATTGGCTGAGGACGCAGGCTGACGGAGTTTTCACCTCTTGGGACGGGTTGGCGGATGCATTCATTGACAAATTCTATCCGCCATCCAAGACGGTGAAGATCCGGAGCGCTCTCATGTCCTTCAAGCAAGGACCACAAGAGACGCTCTATGAAGCTTGGGAGCGATTTAAGGATTTACAGCATCAATGCCCGCACCACAGTATAGAAGATTGGGAGCTAGTGCATAGCTTCTACAACGGTCTCCAACCGGGGACCAAACAAATTATTGATGCCGCGGCGAATGGTGCTATCTTATCAAAGACTCCCGAGGAAGCTACGGCCCTAATCGAGGAGATGGCCTCAAATAACCAACAATGGGGCGATGAGCGAGGACACTCCACGTCCTCCTTAAAGCCAACAAGCATCTACGAGGCGAAGGCCGTAGCGGAGCTTACGAGCAAATTTGATTCTCTCCACAAGGTGGTGGAGAGATTGGAGAAGTTCATTACGGAGCCCCAAGGAAGCCCTTCCACCTCCGCGCCGACGAACCAAATGTGTGATTGGCAAGACCAATCTCAAGCCATGTACTCGGGAGGAGAGCAAGTAGAAGGATCCTTGGAGCAAGTACAATATGTTGCGGGGAACCAAGGGTATTGGTCCAATCCGGCCGCAAGAAATCATCCGGGATTCTCCTACGCCAACAATGAAGGAGCTTTGAACCCGCCACAACAACCGCCTAATCAAGCTCGGCCACCACCACCCCAACAACAATATTACCCACCGAGGGGGCCTACGCAACAAAACTTTCAACCGAAGCAACAAGTTCCACCTTATAGGCCTCCCGGATACAACCAAGGGTGGAGGAATCAAAACCAAAGCCCTCCACAAGCTCCGCAACGAACCGACTTCGAAACTAGAGTGGAGGCGTTCATGGTCGAGCAAAATAAGGTAAATGCTACTTTGAAGGCGGGGCAAGACTCTCTTAATACCGTAGTGGCTCAAATATCGGAGCAATTGGCTTTGCTCAATCGGAACACTCAACGATTGCCGGCGCAACCGGAGCAAAACCCACGGGGCAACACCGGCCACATCAACGCCGTAGTTGCCGTTACTACTAGAGGCGGGAAGGACACCACCCCCGCCATGATTCCTACCGAGGATCCCGTGGAGGAGTGTTTGGAGCCAATTGAGCCAATAGTAGAAGTTGAAAATGAGAAGGAGCCGCATGACGAGGAGAAATCTAGAGCGGAGCAATTGATTGAGGAAAGGCGCTTCATGCCACCGGTCCCATTCCCCCAAAGGCTCGCTAGAGCTAAAATGGAGAAAAGGCTAGCAAAATTTCTCGAGTACCTAAGAGGAGTTAGCCTAAATATTCCCTTTCTTGACGCCATCGTCGAGATCCCCACATATGCCAAATTCTTGAAGGACTTGATTTCGGGGAGAAAGAGGAAGGAAAAGATAATGCTAGCCGAGGAGGGCTCTTGGTTCACCAAGAGAGAGAAGGAGCCGGCGAAATTTAAAGATCCGGGGAGTTTTCGGATTCCTTGCACCTTGGGCGGCGTTCCTCTTCAAAAGGCGTTGGTTGACCTTGGGGCTAGCATGAGCCTCATGCCCCTCTCCATGTTCTTGAGACTAAACACCGGGACAAAGTTGAAACCCATCGACATGCGCATTCAATTAGCCGATGGACGGATAACAAGGCCGGTGGGGATTGCCGAAGACATCCCACTTCAAGTCCCGGGTGGAATATGCTTGCCATGTGACTTCGTCATCATGGACGTTAAGGAGGAGGGAGACACCTCATTGATACTTGGACGCCCATTCCTCGCCACCGCCGGAGTCATCATCGACGTGCGCGAAGGTACCTTAACCTTAAACGTCGGAAACATCGAGGTGGAGCTCCACATTCCTAAGGCTATGAAGCATATGCCTTATCACGAGGAACTTGACTACATGGACCTCCTTGATGAGGTGATAGAAGAGGCGATTCCCCACTCAATTGGCGCCCTTTTTGATGAAGATTTTGAAGAAGGCCCGGATTTAGGCCATGAAGAGAATAAAGATGATTCCCCCGACCTCTCCGGTGAAGAAGATGAAGGCGACGCTGATGTCGCAAGAATTCGAGAGCTCTGCAAGCTCTCGACATTAAAGTCTCCAAAGAAAGCTCCGCCGGCACGGAAACCGGCATCACCGGTTAAGCCGTTGACCGGAGCAAACGCTAGCTTGGGGGAGCCTCCCCCCGACACTATTCGAGACGAGAGACCACCGCGGGAGAACGCGCCGCCGCCACATCCAAATCCAAGCGCGCTCCCCGGAAAATTCGATGGGTGCATCTCATATGCACCAAACATCCCGCATTGATTGAAAATTATAGGGGGTCGAGCTCACGACCTTAAACGAGCGCTTGTCGAGAGGCAACCCGACGGTTTTTGCTTTATTTTTACTTTTTCTTTATTTTCGTTTTAGAAATTTTTAGTGTTTCGAGTCGTTCGCCCAAAAATTTTGTGATAACGGGTCCTATTTTTCTTGACAGGAGAGGAGATAGGTAGATCCATCATGAGGAGGATGAACGAGACGACGAGGAGCGCCCCAAGAAGGCGCTCGACGCTTAGGAGGAGGATGAAATCGACTGGAGGAAGAAAGACGGAGTTTAGAGCCCAAACGAAGACAAACAGCAAAAAACAAGGCTCACTCGGCCGAGCATACTAGTCACTCGGCCGAGTACAGAAGTTCATCCGGCCGAGCCGCTCACGAACGAGGGAAGTCTGCTGTACCCAACTCTCTGTCTATTTTCCTCATTTCATTATAACTGCTACTCGGCCGAGTATATATATTCACTCGGCCGAGTGAAACGAATACCCTCCTAGGGCGAGTCATGCCGAGTAGCTTGAGTCACTCGGCCGAATGGACTTACTCCACTCGGCCGAGGCTGGCACAGCCACTCGGCCGAAGCGATATCGGGGAGGAAACTTTCAATGGTCTCGCTCGGCCGAGTGACCACGTCACTCGGCCGAGTCGTAAGTTTTATTATATAAGGGCCGAGGGGGCTCATTTTTCGAAATCCCAAAACCCCCCCAAGCGCCCGACGCTCCAGCTCCCCTCGCCCGATCTCGCTTCGCTCAGACCCTCACTCGCCCGGACGACCTCGCCGCGCCGTCGCTCGGTCCGCCACCACCGGCCGAGCACACGCCGGTGCCTCGCCCGAGTCGCCGCCGGCGGCACGCCGTCCGATCACCTCCGGTAACCCTGTTTTCGCCGTTTTCTCCTCTTTTCGTGTATTTCTTGAGGATCCATGTGCTAAACGCCCCCCTAACCCAAATCAATTCCTATATCTATCCATTATACCCCTATTGCTCCATACATTTTGATTATTACTCGCTGATATCGCTTTTTCATGCGCAGGTTGCTTTTTGGAGCTTAGGGGAGCTCAGGAGAGCTTCTACGGGCTGCTCAGGACTTCGTGGAGGCGCGGACTTCGCACGCTTCCACTGCTTAGCACTCGCGGCGTGTTTGGGTATACTCTTTCCATTCTTTTACACGCACCGCACTTTTTTCACTTTTTCGGCGCGCGCTCGGGGCCAATATGCCGCCCCGGACACGGCCGCGGTCGACGAGAGCTTCCGCCAAGCGGAAGCGGTCGGACGAGCCTGGCCCCTCCCACTTGGTGGAGGACTCTCCTCCGCCTTCCCCCACACACCCCGCACAGCCTGCAGGCCCCGCACACCCCACACAGCCTGCAGCACACCCACAGCCCGCACAGCCCGCACAGCCCGCACAGCCACTCCCCGCCGCTGCACAGCCACCACCACCGGCTCCACTGGTCGAGCCGCTCTGGATCACGTTCCGAGACGACGCACACCGCGCCGTCTTCGACCGTATCTCCCAGCGCTCGATCGTACCCTCCAGGTTTGCACACCTCGCTGACCTTGGACTCCTGGGGGTACTAGAGGGGATACTCACGTTGTACGACAACGTGGGTTGGCGCGACTTCCTTCAGGTGTCGGCGGACACGTTCACCCGCCCGACACTTGAGGTTTTGAGTTCGATCGCCCGGACCGATGAGGGATGCTCATTCAGGTTCATGGATCGAGAGTGCCAGGTCACTCTCGATATGATGAGAGCGTTCTTCTCATGGCCCGCAGTCCCCGGAGCCGATCGCGGTTACGGCCCTACCCACATCCCCCCACCTTCCTTCGACGCCGGCGCCTTCTGGGCCCGGATTACAGGCCACCACGCCGCCTTTGACCCTAGTAGGGCCAAGGCCTCGGCCATTGTCCACCCCTGCCTACGTATTGCCCAGCGCCTCATGGCGACCACCTTTTTGGCCAGATATGAGCCGGGCACGATGTCTACGCCAGAGCTCTACATGCTCTATGCGATGACACGTCCCAGAGCTCTATCTAGGGATGGACACGAGCTTGTCCCCGCCGTCGTGATCGACATTGCGGCTTGGTTTTTAGACCGCATCATTGTATCGGTGGGCGCTCGCTCACCGATCTGCTGCGGCGGTCTGATCACCCTGCTTACCATGATGACGGGCGAGGACCTACCTGACGACCTGCGGCGAGTATCGGGCCCCACTTCTTTGTCGATTGATGTCATGGCCCGGATGAAGATGCTTCGTCCGCATGGTGAGCGTCATTGGGTCTGGTTGCACGGCCCCTACGGGGCCGATTACATGATTCTCCCGAGCCCTGCTCGAACCCAGATTGCACCAGCCCACGTTGACTGGCTCCCAGAGATGGATGTCCTCATCCCCGCCGCCTACGTGCTCGAGGCCGAGGAGGCCGAGCAGGCCCACGCTGCCCACGCTGCCCCCGCAGACCCTGCTGCACACCCTGCCGAGCCTGCCGCCGACCCTGTTGACCCAGTGGCCCCTCAGCCCATACCAGTCGTTTCCGCTGCTCCTGACACTTCTGTCCCCACCTCTGTCAGTGTCGAGAGTACTTTTGCTGAGCCCACTTCCACCACTGTCACCACTTCCGAGGCTGTCCCTACCACTCCCGCTGCCACCTCCGGCCCTCTGCCCGTGGAGCCTCTTTGCTCCGCACTCCCCGAGCGCCCGCCGACCTTTGTCGAGCATGGAGAGCCCTCGTTTGCTGCGGTCGTGGAGACCATGGCTAGTATGATCTCCGCTGGGATTGCACCTTTTGGTCCACATAGTTCCGCCCCAGCGGTAGAGTCCTCTGTCTCCACAGCCGCCGTATTCTCTGAGAGCGTCGTGGCGTCTGTCCACACTTCTGGGCCACTGACCTCTCTTGCCACCTCGTTGCCACTTTTGCACGCTTCCTTTGCTGCCGCTGCCTCTACTTCTCACCAGCCGGCGTCCCGGCCTCACACTGAGGCCAGGCCCACATTTGCTGGCGCGGCACCTTTTGTCCCCTTCCCTGCTGAGCCCGTTACTTACTCCACACGCGTACGCCAGCCTCGCCCTGCGCAGCCTAGACCGGTGCGTCCCTCTGCACCACCCCCGCCCGACACTGTACTGCAGAGCATTCGTGCTCTTGAGTTGGCGATGGGCGGTCTCAGAGGTGACCTTAGGACCCTGTCCTCCACCGTCTCTACGATGGCTGGACGCTTTGACCTGATCCCTCAGATCCACTACTGCCTGACACAGATCTTAGAGCGTCTCCCACGCGTACCCCCACCCACCCAGCAGGTTCCCACACACACTTCCACACACACTAGACCTGCTCCCACTTCCATGCCCACCTCAGCTCAGCAGCCTACACCACCACCTCCACCTCGGGACGGAGACGGTGCAGCGCCACCTTCTTAGGCACCCCTGATGCCTTAGTCTATTCCTGCCGTTATGCTGCCCGTTTCTGCTGGGTCCCGTTGCATTTTTGTACGCCCCCTCCCCTCACTTATTTTGGGATTCTCATTTTGCCGTATCTATTTATATATCCTTTTTGGGAGAGGGAGAGTTTTTGGTGACCCATCTATACTCGTATCACTCATATCTGTGCATGCATCATATCCGCATCATATTTTCATTTCTTTATTTTTCGTTTTATTTTTTTTTCTCTTTCCATCATGCATGCATCCTCACTTGCCCCTCACATTACTTGTCTCTCTGTGTGCCACACTTTGCACATTGAGGACACTGTGCCGTTTAGCTTGGGGGAGTGAGTTCTCACGTTCTTTTTCGTTTTGCCACCTTTATTTTTAGTTTTTCACGCCACTTTCCGCTTTTGCACTTATTTGCACTTATTTTCATCATTTTTTCTCATTTTACCATGCATCATGTTTTTCTTATTTCTCTGCGTGCCGCATTGTAAATAGTTCTATTTTTCCTTTATCTTTATTTCTTTCTTTTTTCATCTCATGCTAGAGATGAATTTTCTGTGATGATGTCTACGTGGAGTTAGCTTATTCTATATGCATGCTATATTTGTCATGTCTTAGATTTTATTTCTGATATCATATGCTATGACTTGCTTTGCATTTAGAAATAGTAACCCACACTTTTTCCACATGAAAATGGATGAAATTTTATTATTAGCTGAGCCTGAATATTCATATGTATGCTATCACAGAAAACACACCAAGATTCACATATTGAATGCCTATATCTGGAGTACTGATTTCTTTTCCTTTATCACTTCTATATGCATGAATTGTACACTTCACTTCCGGATGATTGAATGATGATTAGCTATGATATATCTAGATTAGTTAGCTTTTTTGTGATCAAAACTGAGTAGATTAGATTACCCTACTGAAGTTGTCGTGCATGTCTTATAGAGTGAGCCGAGAGTTATATATATTTCTTTCTCCGCAAATCTTGAACATCATTTCTCTACTTTTAAAAATCATTGGTGAATCTCCCCTTAGTGATTCTATTTTATGGCATTTCCCCCGCTATTAATTCCTAGCTCCAAATCCCCTATTCAAAAAAAAAAAGAAAAGAAAAATAATAAAAGAGAGAAAAACATTCTTGTATATCATTATCTCTCTCTGAGTTGGGATCATTGTGTATATATTGCTTATTGCAAAGAAAAAAAAAGAGAAGAAAAAAAAAAGGAAAAATCCTCAATAAAAGATCCCATCTCACTTTCTTTCTCTCTTCTTTCTTTTCGTTGCTTTTGGAGCTATATATATAAAAAATGGGGATGTAAATATTTTTGTGCCACCACGCTTATAGATAAGCTTGGGGGAGGGGATCCATTGATGAGTGAGAGAGTGACTACTTGACATTGCACGACAACCTAGGCTAAGTAATATTCTGTACTCGGTGAGATTGTTTCTAGCTTTACGAAATCCAGAAATCTAAGCCTAGCGTTCATTTCATGAAATCCATACTTTTCTATTCTCTCTAATCTATAGTGTGATACTCTTATACTCCAGATAGAAAGCGTTCAATTGAAAAGTGTGTGATCTGTGATTTGTATACCGCTTTAAATGATTCAGACGATGTTAATTTTTAAAATCATTCCGTTTTTCATGATTATATCGTCGTTCGTGGGTTTTCTATTTCTATTTGCACTATTATACTATGATATCAAAATAAAATTCTTTGACAGGTATTTCTCATTCGGTGCATGTTATAAGAGTAAGTGAAACCCACGTCCTGAGAAAATGATCTAGCATCCCACCTCTTCGCATCTTTCTTTTTTCTTCCTTCATTGTTTCCATTTCGTTTTCATTCTTCTTCGTTTTTCATTTTTTTCGTTTCTCGCCGTTTTCGTTTTCCGAATCCACCGGGTTCGCCTTTTACTTATCTTCCTCGAGGACGAGTAAGAGGCAAGCTTGGGGGATTTTGATCACTCCTTATTTTACACCTTTTTTTCCGTGTATTTGCATGCCATTTAGATTGCCCAAATCATGTTTTTCACGATATATCGACGATATTGCGATGCTTTTCACGGTTTGTTGTTTTTGTCGCATTTCAGGTGATTTGGCGCGATTTGAAGTGATCTCGAGATGCGCTTACTCTAGACGGCCACCGACGACCTCCCCGAGGGGTATTTTGCTGTTGGAGAGGAGCGAAAGAAGAATGGACGTCGTAGGAGCGACGAGGAGGCCAAAACAATCAGATTGGGCATTTTTTGTGTCCCACTCGGCCGAGTGGAGGAGCCACTCGGCCGACTAGCGAGACACTGCTCGGCCGACCCGTTCAGACACGATTTCCATGTGTACTCGGCCGAGCGACGGAGACCACATCGGCCGAGCGACGGAGACCACATCGGCCGAGTGACGATACCACGTCCGCCCGAGTGGCGCCCAGACGAAGCCCCTCCAAAATATCGAAGTTTCTGTTTTTCGGCCACCTGAGCTTCAGAAGACCCACTCGGCCGAGTGGATTATCCCGTCCGCCCGAGTGCAGTGAAGCCGTCGGCCGAGTGACGACAACTCACTCGGCCGAGCCGCTCCCGAAGTGAAGACCCCTGAAGGCCCCGACTTACTGGAAAAGTACAGGGTTTCTCACTCGGCCGAGCGACATTTGTCACTCGGCCGAGTGCGATGCGCTGCCTGTAGCGAAATTTGCGGAAAACAGGCTGTGCAGGGGCGTTTTGGTCAAGATTTTTGGACGATTTTTGGGGCTATTTAAGCCCTGCTTTTACCCTAGTTTGGGGAGCCATCTCTTAGATTTTTTGCAGCTT
This sequence comes from Scilla litardierei, assembly GCA_030789695.1. Taxonomy (NCBI): domain Eukaryota; kingdom Viridiplantae; phylum Streptophyta; class Magnoliopsida; order Asparagales; family Asparagaceae; genus Scilla; species Scilla litardierei. The sequence continues at coordinate 179,478,779 of CM061133.1, read as the reverse complement.
TTTAGATTACTTTTTAGCTTTATTATTGTGATTGGAGAAGAGGAAAAACTTGGATTTTTGTTGGATTAAATTGAAGAACTCCATTGGTTTGCATTTCTCTTCCCTAAAAATTCTATTTTTATTGTTTATCTCAATATTTGTGATGAATTCCATTGCTTATTTCATTGATCAAATTTGTGATATTGCTATGATTTGTGAGTAGTCACCACGTCTTGGGGCGTGGGGATGAACCCTACGAGCCCTATTTCATAATTGTGATGAATTGGTGGAAATTGAGCTAGGATTGTTATTTGAGATTAGATTGGGATCGATTTACTACGGATGGCTAGGTATTCATATCAATTGGGATTTGCAAGAGATTGGATCCCAATTCGATAGGAAACCCTAGAAATCCGAATTGGGTTGGAGTCGGATTTTCGAAGTATCGGTTTGCAAGAGATTGGACCGATATTAGGATTTCCGGGTGCAATTCCACGCCAATACCTGTTTGCAAGAGATTGGATGGGTAGGAACTATCCCAATCTAGATCGTGGACCGAGTTTGCAAGAGATTGGGCTCGGTGCGCGATTGGGCGATGATGTTGATCCTAATGCTAGCTTCCCTAGGCTAGGGTTTGCAAGAGATTGGACCCGAACCTAGGAAAGCTATAGACCGGCAACAGCGCGAGAGCGTGAGCTTGGTTCTACATTCAGTTGCAACTAGTTCATCTGAATTCTCATTCTAGCAATTTTAATACCGACGAACCACTCTTATGAAATACGGTGAGTAGCGGGGATTCCCCATTCCCTAGACGATCTTTATTTGATTTGATACTTCGCACATTTGTCTAACGATTGTGACAGGATCGCCCAAGGCAATTATCTCTCTTGAATAGCCAGGATGATTAGGAACAAGCACGGTCATTCGTCCTCCCTGTGTTCGATACCCGCTCGCCGCTATACCGTGCACTTGCGGTAAAACTACAACCGTCGCTCCGGGACGTGTATCCGGGGCGCGATCAGCTAGACATGTAGATCAAGCTAAAAGTAGGCCGACCTAGCGTGGCGAGCTATAGCGGAAGAACAAAGATGTGGACGACCTTTGCTGTTGTGTGAGAGAGTAAGAGTTTGAGAATCAATTTACCAACCCTTCTTTCGATGGAGGTGAAGGGGTATTTATAGCTGATAGAGGCGGTTAGGTGGGGCTCACCTGGCATGCTGAGCTGGCACGTTAAACTGCGGAAGCTTCGACCAAGGATGTCAGAGCTATGCGTGTCAACCATGCTTTTGTTAGACGACACAATGGCCCGGGGCGCTTTGTCAGAGTGTCAGAGCCGAAAGCACCAAATGGTCAGGGGGCACAGCAGCAGGGGTGCTTTGTCAGGCTGTCGAGCGGCGGAAGTGTCAGTGGCGTCCTGGCACAAGGTTGTTTGTCGTGTCCGATGAGTCAAAGGGCTGTCGAGGTGCGTCCGTAGAGCGGGACTGCACTTGAATCACCTGGTCGCTATCGGTAGATGACGGGCGACCTAGTTGTACGCCTGACGAGCTTGGAGGGAAACGGGCGCCCAACTGGCGAGGTTCGAGGCAAAGTGAGCCCTTCCCACTAGTCGAGGCTGACTTCGGGGTTGACGGGCGACGAGCAGGCTGAGGGGGGAACCCACGATCAACCGGCGAGGTTAGGATGAAGAGCGCCCTCCCGCTAGTCGAGATGGACTTTGCGAAGGAGGGGGTGGGCTGGCTGTGTGTTTGGAGAGCTTGGATGGAAGGTCGGAGTATCTCAATCTTTAGGTCGTAACAATTGCCCCGTCATTCGAGCTTGAGGCCGAAGCCCGGCCTAGTTCGGATGACGCACCATCTCTTCATCTGTCCAGAAGGGATGGGTGATTTTCTTTCTGACCTGGGAAGTGGCTGGAGTTATCTCGAAAAACTCGTCCATCGTTTCACCGTCATTATTTCGATTTGAAGGGTGGTAAGAAATCGAGGTGTCCCCGCCATCCAAGATGCGACGCGTGGCGGACGCGATTGTGGGAGGCAGTCAAGGCGCCAGAACAGCTCGGATCGGCATCGCGTGGCGGAGCTTCAACAGTGGGGATGATCCGTCGCTGGCTATAAGTAGGGAGTGAGAGGATTTGGAGAAAGTTTCTTCCGATTTCGAATTTCTTCGAGCTCTTTTTCTTCTCCGATCTTCCGACTGTCGTCGCCACCGTCGCTGCTGTGGTCGGAGCTACTGTTTCGATTCCCTCTTCAGTCCGTCTCCTCTCTGCTAGGTAATCTCTTGTCCTTCTTCTATATGGCTTCTCACTTCGATGTTGGAGGTGGTAGCGGCGTGGTGAAGGAGGAGGAAGTGGAGGAGGAGAAGTGGCAATGGAGGTGGTGAAGATTCCAACCGGTGGTGCCGAGGTTGATAGTGACCACTCGGTGTAGTACAGACACGGTCAATATCTGGGAGATCCGTGCGAGGTTTGTTCGGCCACCCTGTGAAGTGCACCTCCCGGACCCGATGAGAGGATATGTTGGCCCGGGGATAATGAGGTCGGAGTCTATCTCCTGACCTTCGAATTAGGGCTCCGATTCCCAATCAACCCTCATCTTCTTCATCTGTTGAATTTCCTCGAGCTTCTGCTCTTTGCCCTGACGCCATGCTCCTTCGGTCTAATGATCGTCTTCGTCGTCTTTTGCCTCGACAGTGATTTGAGTCCGTCCTTGGCGCTCTTCCAGCACTTCTTCGAGGTGAGGAAAATGGGGAAACATTATTGTGTGTATGAGAAGAAGGGGCGGCTCTCATCCACGGGGTGCTGGCCGACGTGAAAGGATGGAGGGAGAGATTTGTTTTCATCTTGATGCCCGCTGACGTGGTGTTGAGGTCGAACTGGAGGGCGTTAAATCCCCCGGTGGATGAGGAGGTGGCCTTGAAGGGTGAGGATTTGGTGAACGCCCAAATTTTGAAGGAGATTCCTGAGGCGGACCGGCAGCTAGCGAACTTGATCAAGGACGACCGGCTCGCCCAACACTTCTGGCCCGAAGGTATTCTGATTCTGGCGAACTTCCTCATGTAGGCTCATCCTAATCTTTTTCTTCTTTGCAAGCGAGGACATGATACGCACAAGGGAGGAGGTACTGAGGGCGGTCGGGTTATCTGTGATGCAGAAGTCCCCCAGATAAAGGCAAGAGGGTGGTGGAAGAGGGGGACCCGGGGCTGAGACCACCCAGAAGCGGGCCGCTAGGATCGCCATTGTGGAGAGGGAGGACAAGAGGCAACAGACTTCCGAACCGGATGCCTCCTCCCGCTGGACCGGTGAGGCCACACAATGAAATCAAGCCGACCCGAATGAGGCCCTTGCAATTCCTCCTTCGGAGACTCCGACCGCGGAGAAGTCCGATAGGGCATCCACGATTGATCGCTGGCCTTATGGGATTCTTCAGCAGGAGATGGAGTGGAAGGCGCATCCGAGGTGCTAGAGGGCGCTCGCTAGATTTCTGTCGAAGATGGCCGAGGTTGAAGCCCTTCCGAGGGCGGACGTCCACCGGCCGATCTACCCGATAGGTAGATGGGAGTCCGTTTTTTATGAAGCCGGGGTTGCGGCCCGTCTGGCAAAAAATAGCATGCTACCGCGGGACAGCGAATCTCTGGCTGTTGTGGGTCCAGAGCGGCCTCTGTGATCTGGCACGGCACGCAGGTAGGCCAGCCTTCTTATTTTGTCTCGATATTCTTTTTGGTTACGTGTGTAATTATGTCTTGGTTTCTTTTGTAGGCGGTGGTGGCGATGGCGGCTCTACAGCGCCACGCCCCTGTGGCCCTCGTCAAGGCAGCCCTCGAGAAGGTGAGGGCCGACTTTCATGAGACCAAGGAGATATTGCGGGAGAAGGACGAGGAGCTGGGGTGAGCTCTGGGGCTCTGTGATGCTCAGAAGAAGATCGTTGATGAGTTGGAGGGGAAGCAGGAAGATCTTGCTCATCAGCTTCGAGAGGAAGAGGCCAGGCAGGTCGATATCCTGAAGAAGCATTCTAAGGAGAAGGATGCCCTAAAGAAGGAGATGGGCGGCAACAAGCGGGTAATCGATCTTCAGCAGCGGGAGATCGCCGACTTGAAGCAAGCGATGGAAGTGGAGAAACGAGAGAAACACCGTCTTGAAGTGGCAAGTGGAGAAGCTGGGAAAAGTTGACCAGGCTATGATGGACGCCGCCGTCCGCCGATATCAGGATGAGGAGCTCATCTCTACGTTGCAGTGGGCGAGGAAGGTGGGCATCGAGGAAGGCCTTTCGAGGATGAAGGGCTGGCTGGCAAGGTTGCACCCTTCCTCGTGGTCGACTTCCCCATACTGGACGTGCCCTTGGTCGAAGACGGGGAAGGGTCGGGAGATGCGCCGGGGGACGGCGATCAGGTGGGTGACCCGGCGGACACACGGGCTCTGGAGGGCGGTGGTCAAGGAAGTGGAGGCCGAGTCGAGGTGCCATAGAATAGGGCGAAGTTTGTATGGTCGGCCTTGGGGCCAAGCCTGAAGTCTTATTGTGTTTTTGGTAGACCCAGAGTTGTACACAGTTAGTTATAAATAAAATTCGAAATTTTTTTATTTGTCTTTTGGTTTGTTCCCCCTGTCGGTTGTGCGGACTGTGCCCTTGCATGGATATTAATGCCTCCGACATTCTGCTATTGACGAGCATTGAGCCGAGGAGAAGGAGAATGTTGTGAAGTTACACGTTCGATCCAGACTTAAAGGCGAGTTGCCAGCGGCCCGACCCAACCTGTTGAGGGCGACGGACGCTCAGGCATGCCCCGACGGGTGGAACGCACTCAGGTGTGCCCTGTAATTCTTCGATGCGAGGAACTGAAATTTTAGTTCGCATGATAGGTAGACAAAAATGCGAGCGCACAAGAATATACTTATAGGGTGGAGAAGGAGCGAGACGTGGCACGGTCTTGGTCCACCAGAGGCCTATCGAGGGCGAAGCTTTGCAAGCTCGCCCCAGAATTTGATGGAGGGGAAGGTACGAGCTCGTAGCTCGCCCTATTGGCATGCCATAGACTTGGAATGTGGGTACTGGTAGCCCGGGGCAGTGCACGCTTCAGCCTACCTTGTAGTGCAAAAGCTTGATTGGGAAGCCTCGGCGTCCCTCGGTGCGTGGAGCTGAAAATTTAGTCCGCACAATATGCAAGTAAAAAATATAAGTGCAACAGAGTTTACTCGCAGGGTCGGGGCGGAAGTCCGGCCTGGTTCGGATGACGAACTATCTCCTTGTCCGCCCGAGAGTGGGGGGAATGGCTCTTGATCCGAGGGTCTGGAAAGGTCGGGGGTTATTTTGAAAATCCCACCCACCGTTTCATTGCCATCATTTTGACTTGAAGGCGGAAAAATATCGAAGCGTCTCAGCCATCCCGCGGGTGACGCGTGGCGGACATGACTGCGGGTGGCAGTCAAAGTGTCAGAAGGCTCGGATCTCTGACACGTTGCGGGGCTCCTACAGCGGAGATCAGTTGGTGAATCCTATAAATAGGGGAGGGGGAGATCTAGCGAGAGTTTTTCCACTTCAGATTTCCTTCGAGCTCTTGCCTTCTTCCAAGTTTCCGATCTCTGCTGTTGTCGCTACCGTCACCGGAGTTCGTGCAACGGTTCTGACAGCTTCATCCGACCGTCGTCTTCTTATAGGTACAACTCTTTATCCTTAAAATGGTTTCTTCAGCTTCGTCCTGCTCATCTAGTTCAAGGGATATCAAATAAAGGGCTAGGGGCGGCGGAGCAACAGACAGCTCCGCCGTGGACACGGTGGAGCGGGTGGAGGAGAGATCCCCTATCAGTCAGGGTCGCACTGAGGGTAGTCCGGCTGCTGAGCTTGCCATGGGATCGTTGTCAGCGGACCCTAGGGGTCCGAGGAAAGGAAAGGGGGCTGCCGTACCGAAGCCCCGGTTGTCCTCTCGAGCCGTCGTTACCGTGGTCGAGGCCAGGGATGTTCCCGCCGAGATCTCCAGCGTGGAATTGGTAGCACGGACCTCCTTCGTTTCTGAAGCCCACGTGAAGTACGGCAGGCCGCCCTACGTCGTCCGTCTTCCGACCGTCGTTGAGCGGGTGTGCTTGCCGAAGGACACGAGGTTGGGGTCTACGTCGCCTGCTTCCAGCAATGACTCTGCTTCCCCCTTCCTCCTCTGCTTCCCCAAATCTTGAACTTCCTCAGCTTGCCGCCCTTCCTCGGATTGCCGCCCTCCCCCTGTTCCGGTACTTTTCGAGATCAAGAAGCTGAGGGCGTACTATTATGTATCAGCGAGGAAAAGTCGGCCTCTCGTCCGGGGCATGCCGGACAAGATTAAAGGCTAGAGGGAGCAATATGTGTTCGTCTCGACACCCGAGGATCTGGCGTTGAGGTCAAACTGGGGCGTGCTAAACTCAGAGGTGAACAAAGAGGGTTGTCTTGAAGCGACTTGTAGGGATCGTCTAACCCTTGCAATACTAACAACACACACTAGAGGGTGGGTGAATAGTGTAATGGCAATAAAATTGTCCAATTAAAATTTAACTTGCAAATGCGGAATTATAAATGCAAGAGGAATTAAAAGGCACAATCAATCCAAACGCAAACACAAAGTTTTACCCTGGTTCCCCAAACTTGGGTACATCCAGCCACACCAATATTCAATATATTCTCACACAGAGAAGTGAATACAAATCTCACAAGGAGATACACCACAAAGAGGACTTATGCCCTACACAAGGACCCAACCAATCCTACACAAGGATCAAGACTCCCACACAGAGAATCATTAACTCACACTCAGAGAATTAGGGTTAGCCCTACACTAGGACACTAGAACTCCCACAAAGAGAGTTAATTCACACAAAGAGAATTCCCTAGTCCCACAAAGAGACAACCTCTCACAAAGAGAGAAACTCCCACAAAGAGAGTATCATAATCCCACAAAGAGAAATAGGAAAACAAATTACACCAAGTAAAGTAAATACTCTTACCTATGCTTTGAGATGCTTACTCATCAATGAATGCAAGGCATGGAAGAGGATTTCCAAGTGTTGGAATATGTTTGAAAGCACTTGGATGATTTCCCTTGAGCTGGACTTCAATGCATGAAGAGAGATGACTGCTCAATAGAGGGAAATGAGGGAGCTTGAGAGTTGCTTATTGATCTCTTGAGATTTTCTATAGAGTCAAGAGTTATCAAGTGCTGTCAAGAGTTCTCAAGTGATGGCAGCACACTCATATATATAGGAATCCTATATGAAGCCCAAAACCCAAAGAAACAACCAAAAGAACAAACCTGCAATGGCTAGAAACTGGGTGAAAACGACAGGAACAGTCGACTGATGATCAAAAGACAGTCGACTGATCAACGGCTAGAAAATATCCAACGGCTATAATCTGAGCCAGGACAGTCGACTGATGAAGACAGTACATGTAACGACTGGTTTTCATGTATTTGGATTATCTATATTATATATATGTTTTGGAGGATTTTCTCCTTATGTGTGGTTTTCGTCTCCGTAGCTTTCGTTTTCGTTCGTTTCGTCGTGATTTTCTAGTCTCTTCCTTATATCGTTGATCTTGGAGTAAGTCACTCGTGACGAGCTTCATATCGCTCATATATTAGAGTTAGAGTGATCATAGAAGCCATAGAAATCTTCCCGAAGCTTCGCGCTTCAATTCGGCACTTTTTGTGCACTTTAGTTGGTTCAAGTAGGGGGACCAACCGACTAGATTGAGAACTAGTCGGTCAGGAACTCTACTGGAACCGACTGGTTCATTGAATCAATAATTCAGAAGTTACTGTTTACTCTTAGTCGGTCTAAGATCAACCACCGACCGACTAGATGTGAAACTAGTCGGTCAGAACTTGCTCTCAGACCGACTAGTTCATTTGATAAATTTCACCTAAGTTACTGTTTATCGTTAGTCGTTCTAAGAACAACCACCGACCGACTAGGTTGCAAACTAGTCGGTCAGCCACTGTTCTTTAACCGACTAATTCATTTACCATTTTGTCGACCTGAGTTACTGTTTGGTTTTAGTCAGTCACAGTTGGTCTACCGACCGACTAGTTCTCGAACTAGTCGATCAGCCAACCTTCTTTGACCGACTAACCACTGTCGAAACCCTAGGTTTCGCACAGCCGCCACACGATTTTCTATTTAAATCCCAAACGTTTTCTTTTCTTTCTTTCTCTTCTCTTGGCCGTTTCCTTTCCCCCTTGACCTCTGATCTTCCCCAACCTTCCTCTAGCCATTCCTCCTTCCTCAAAAGCCCCTCTCCCTCTCCATTTAGGCCGGCCACCATGCCTTAGGCCGTCTCCAACCCCCAAAACTCTCCAAAACCCCATTTCTCTAGATTTCTCCATCCATTCCAGATCTGAACCGTGGTTTCCCGGATCGTTCTTCCGTTGCCGTGCTTGCTCGGCATCGTTCTTCCGCTAACGATTCGGTAATAACTCGATCCTATAATATTCTTATAACCCATTTGTTTTTTTGTAAAACCCTAATAATAATGGATGTTGTTTTGCCATGGCAGCGATTCCCTTCCCGTAGATTAGCTTTTGTGCGACGAACCTTCATGATCGTCATCCTCGGTGCTAGGCAAGTGAAACTTGCCACTTAGGGTTTTAGGCCATGCCTTAGGCCATTTGCTTGATGTAGCGTAAAAGAGACTAGACAGTGAAATGATAGCTGCTTAGACGCCTATTTGATCTAGTTTGACAACGGAACTAGATCCGTCACCCCAATTGATCTAGCTTGACAACGAAGCTAGATCCAACCCTTTTAACTTGTTGTTCATGCATATTAAACTGCCATGTTTAATTCCTTATCTGTACGCCTTACTACATGCCATGCCATGCCATCCATGTTGAATGTCGCATTCGTAGCACACGCTACAATACTTGTGTTTCCTGGCTCGTGTTCCAGAAGCGGGCCACGTGTGTTGGTCGATAGCCAATGCCCGATCTACTTGTTTCCGGCTAGGCACTTGTGTTGCAGGCATAACCCTAGGCCAGGCTAGGTACCTGCTTTTTGGCGGGCACAACCCTATGCCAAATACACTTCCTGGCTCGTGATCCAGAAGCGAGCATTCCGTGTTCGGGGGTAATGCCCTGGCTCGATACACGTGGAGGGGTAGGGATAAGCGGTCACCTGAGCTTACGAGTTGGCCCGATCAGCCACTCTAGCCAGCAGACGAAATCTCTGTGCACAACTTGTTTACTTGACGTGTTTACTTGATGTGTTTACTTGACGTGTTCACTTGACGTGAACTACTTGACTTGGACTTGTCCGTGTTTCTACTTGTAAAACTTGTCATCCATGCCATACTTGCTACTTGCTACTCGTACTTCCCTTTACTTATCACTTCCATACTATACTTGCCACGTTATGCATCATACTAGAACTGCTAGGTTGCTAGTTGCCTTCACTTTCGTTTCCTTGCTCAAGTCTTGTTAGACTTGCTGACATGTGCCCCTTTACTCTTTTGGGTGACACATGTTAGATCCCGAGCCTGACAGTGCTACGGAGGACGTGGTGTTTGCTGACGCTGAGTCAGAGCCTGCGTTCGTTGAGGAGTACGAGGACACGGGCGATCAGTCGTAGAGGCTGCTTGTGTTCTTCGTTTTAGACTGTTTTTGTTGTCGGTGCGTAGCACCAATACTCTGTTTATGTTTGTCCTTGTTGGCCTTGTTCTGGGCCTTTAGACTCTTTCTATTTAGCCTGGTGGCTTTTCTGGATGTTGAACTTAATTGTTATGTTTGGACATTGCTGAGATTTGGGATTTTATTTCTGTATCTCCTTGTGTTATTATCTTGTTCTGCTCGTGGTTACAGGGACCTGCTTATGTTTTATTGACGCTTATCAGGCGTGTGGCTTCACAGCTCCACGTCTGTGCGGACCTTCTCACGTCTCGCCTCCGTTGCTTTGGGAAGCGGGGCGTGACAGTACAGTCGACTGAGAACAGGACAGGTGCCTGTAAATCCTTCATCAGGCGACTGCTACAAGGGATGGAATAAAACAGAGAGCTGCACTCATTCTCCAATTCTTCGCACAGGCGACTGATGTTAATACTACAGTCATCTATCAAATAGTCAGGCGACTGTACATTCTACATCAGTCGACTACTGTATAATATGAAGAGAAGACAGAGAGATGCAGTGATTGCACTTACGCTATACAGGCGACTGTTGGCCAATTTCCAGGTGACTGTAAATATACAGGTGACTGTAAACTGATCGTCAGGCGACTGTGCGTAAAGCTCAAGTTTGAGTCAATTGAAATGTTGACTTGAGTTGTACATGTCAGGCGACTGTAGAAGGATCTACAGGCGACTGGAAATCACCCAGTCGACTGTGTTTCCCTCAACAGGCGACTGACGGAAAGCCAGAGACTCCAAATGAGTCTTTGGACAGAGTGAACCTATTAAGTTGAATTCTATGATAATCCTAAGGTTCGCTAAGATGGTTAAATGCATATGCATGAAAAGTAAACCATCTAACAAGGCATTACAATAACCTAGACTCAAAAGAGAGAGAAAGCAATAAAGTAAATTACATGGATTACAATGCTTCTCAAAGAGTCTAAGTCTTCAATCTTGATGCCTTGAGTGCTCTCCACCATCTCCAAGCTTTGGCACTCCTTGAGTCCAAACTTTGGCCCTTCTTCACTTTTTGTCCATCCTTACACCAAGTGATTAGTCTCCAAGAAAGATATCCTTGAAATAAACTGAGAGACTAAAACATGAGATCCATTAGCAACAACATAATGTTGTGATTATCATCAAAATAAGATTGGTATAAAACACCAATACTCAACAATCTCCCCCTTTTTGATGATGACACACATTATGCAAATCATAAATAATTAAAGCACAATGCTAATGATCTCCCCCTACTTATATGCACCAATTACATAATGAGCTACACAATGGTAAATACTCATAATACCAATAAAAACATGGTGGCATATAATATGCATGGATTACATAAACCAATTGCAAAGAATAAAAGCATGCAAACAAGAATGGTTTATCTAATCCCATATATCTCTCCCTATAGAGATATCTCTGTAGGATCCTGTCAAAACAACGACGTTAGGATCGAATAACAACGTAGAGACTTACGCTTGCGTACGCCGCACCGTAATCTCTGAACTTTACCCTCGGATTCGCCACAACAGTCGGTACTTCTTCACGGAGGATCGAAGGAGCGTTTCACCGCCTAAATCTCTATTTAGAAGAGGATTTTAATGGAAGGAAGAAGAAGAACATAAGTTGCCTTATGCAAACTTATGGCATGGATGGAATGGTGTAAAAGGCATACCCTTGGGTCCTATTTATAGGCTTTAGGGGTAGTTATTGTAGGAAATAACCAATTATAAGCTTATTAGCCTATATTAGCCCTTTTACTTATCATCTTCTTCATTCACTTATCGAGTGCCTTTATGCACTTATAAAGTGACTTTTTCCACTTATCGAGTGGTCCTTTTCACACGAGAAAAGGTTCCCTTCGTGCACGCTTTCGTGCACGCGACATCTGAGGTCCGTATACCCTCATACATCCCCTCATGGGTGTATTCATGTCGTCCATATCTAACATCTCCCACTCACACTTGAGGGGATTGTAAGGAAACATCTTTCCTTTAACTCTTCCGTTTATCATACCGAGAAATAGGCCGTGTGACCGTCATGCGCATAGAGTCCGCTGTTGTGCACTTGTTTGAGATACACAACACTCCTCGAGGTGCAAAGTTGAGTAGATCAACGCATGCTTTACCCTAGATTATTTCTTCACATTTCTTATACTTTATATTCAACAATTGAATCCCATCTGGATTATAATTGGCTGGCCAGCTTTGAATCTTTAAAGTCCAAATGTGAATATGAAATTAATCTTCCTCTTCTTGCGATCCTTTTGATCTTGACTTGACTTGCTTTTCTAACATGCCCCGCCGGACCGAATTGACCATAGTCTATAAGCAACATGCTAAGATAGCAATCACCTAGTCAAATCTAAAGGAACCAATTAGAGTCCATAAGGGTAACGAGTTAAGACCCATGTGGTCTTTGGGTCTCACATAATAGTAAACACAATTACTATTCTAACCCAATGGTCAAAATACATACGTAGTATGAATACGTATTACAACATCACTCCATTCCCAGGGAGCGTATGTCTTAATGATGTTGTAAGGATGATGATTAGACACCACAGTGTCTGACTTTGAGTCCCTTTTACTACTCAAATCATCTTCTGGACCCACATCCCGCATAAGACAGATAGGATTTAATAATCCTATTAGATCTTTTGTAAGCACCCATATGATGCAGATCTTTCATCCGACCATTTTGTTTAAGTCATGACTCTAAATCATCCGTTTGATGATTTTGACTTTAAACAGGTCTCATCTTTATTTTATCTGTCTGATATAATAAAGGCGGTTGTTCATGTGAGAGAGCCAACCTCAATCTGTCCGACATACTAGAAAACCAGCTGAGATTTAAAATGTACACAAACATTTTCAAGAAAAAATTCATATGCAATGTTGAAAAGAACTTATTCTTTTATTAAATTTGATCAGTTACAGACATGGGAATTTACATTGGTACAACTCAGCTCTTACACAATCCTTGAGATGATAAGTGTTTGTAAAACACATCTCTGGGGATTGCCTTCGTAAGCGGGTCCGCTATCATCTCATGCGTAGATATGTACCTTATGTCTACCTTCTTGGTCTTATCATAGTCTTTTGCAAATTTGTAGCGGATATCTATGTGTTTGGTCTTACAATGGAATTTAGGATCTTTGACATAGGCTATAGATGCTTGACTGTCACTGTGTATTGGTACAGCACCTGAGTCACTTGCATCAATTAGCTTGTCTAAGAACTTCCTAAGCCAAACAGCCTCTTGGACTGCCATGCTAAATGCTACAAACTCGGCTTCCATAGTTGAAAGTGCGATGCATGATTGTTTCTTGCTACTCCAGGATATTGCACCAGATCCGAGTAGAAAAACATATCCTGAGGTCGATCGTCGCTCATCGAGATCACCCGCCCAATCAGCATCAGTGTAGCCTTCGAGCCTCAAGGCATCTCCTTGATAGCATAAAGCATAGTCCGCAGTTCCTTTAAGATACCGCATTATCCTCTTAACCGCTTTCCAGTGTACTTGCCCTGGGTTGGATTGGTAACGACTTACCATTCCAACGGCAAAACAGATGTCCGGTCTTGTACACATCATAGCGTACATAAGACTACCAACTGCACTGGAATATGGAACTTTTTCCATAATTTCCTTTTCCCTTTGGTTCTTTGGACATGATTTCAGACATAAATTATCACATTTACTTATAGGAGTATCAATGGACTTGCAGTCCTGCATATTAAAACGTTCTAGAACCTCTTTATATAAGTCTCTTGTGAAAGAGAAAGAAGTTTCTTTGAACGATTCCTTGAAATCTTAACTCCAAGGATATATGCGGCTTCTCCCATGTCTTTCATCTCAAAAACTGATGAAAGCCAATCCTTGATATCCATCACAAAGCCCTTGTCATTTCCGGCTATCAAAATGTCATCTACGTATAGAGACATAATAACATACTTGCTTTTAATCCTCTTGATATATACACAGTTGTCTTCATCAAGCATGGTAAAACCATTTGATAAGACAACTTCTTGAAATCGTATATACCATTGCCTCGAGGATTGTTTAAGACCATATATGGACTTACGAAGTTTACAAACCTTATGTTCGTTTCCTTCTTTTATAAACCCTGTTGGTTGTTCCATATAGATCTCCTCGTCCAATTCTCCATTGAGAAAGGCAGTCTTTACATCCATCTGATGTAATTCGAGGTCTAAGCAAGCTACCATAGCCAGAATCAGGCGAATCGAGGTAAAACGAACAACAGGTGAGAAGGTCTCTTCGCAGTCTATCCCTTCCTGTTGTGTAAAACCTTTCGCGACAAGGCGAGCTTTATATCTGTCAATAGAGCCATCAGCCTTATGCTTGATCTTGAGAACCCATTTGTTCCCAATAGCTCTACGTCCTCTGGGTAAGTCAACTAAGTCCCAGACTTGGTTAACTTTCATGGATTCCAACTCTTCCTTCATCGCTTCCATCCATTTGTCTTTCGCAGGGCATGATACGGCCTGTTTGAAAGTAGCATGCTCATCATCATCTTGTAGTAAAGTCATAAAGGTTTGCGGAAATTCATCCTCAAATCTTAGAGGAGCCAACCTTGTACGACTACTACGTCTTATTTGAGATTCTTCAAGTCCTTGTTGACTCGAATTTGGATCAATTCTAATATCACTCCCACTTGGAATGTCGTTTAGAAATGCTCCCACTTGGATCATTATTCCCGTATGGAATAGGATTAGCGTCATTCGTATCATCCATTGGTGAAGTTTGAAACGTATTTTCGTCTTCACCAAGAATTCTCCCACTCGAATGAGGTAATCCTTCTTGATCATTAATCTCAAATAGAGATAAGTCCTGACTTATCTCGCCCTGTCTTGGAAACTCGTTTTCCAAGAAAGTGACATCCCTCGACTCAAATTCAATTAGACCTACATTGTCTTCCTGACAAATGAAAACATAACCTTTGGAGTTTTCTGTGTATCGTATAAAGATACATTTCCTTCCCCGTGGCCCAAGTTTGCCATACTTATGGGAGGAAATATGTGCGTAGGATGCACAACCACAAGGTTTTAAAATGTTTAAGTCAGGAGACCTTTGGTTCCACAACTCATAAGGAGTGGAGCTAACTGATTTCGAGGGTACGCGGTTCAAGATGAAAGCGGCCGTCAATAATGCATTACCCCAAAAGGTGATTGGCAAGTTAGCTTGCGCCATCATTGAACGGACCATTTCCATTAAAGTCCTATTTCTCCTTTCTGCAACACCATTTTGTTGCGGAGTATAAGGCATATTTACCTGATGAACTATGCCCTTTTCATCACAAAGTTCCTTAAAACTTACTGATTGATATTCACCGCACCGATCGGTTCGCAAGACCTTTATCTTGCGATCTAATTGATTTTCCACTAAACTCATATAGTTTTTAAAGCAGGTTAATGCTTCACTTTTGTGGGATATCAAATAGATATGTCCGAATTGGGTGAAGTCATCAATAAAAGTGATGAAATAGGACTTCCCGCGTCTTGTCTTGACATTCATTGGACCACATATGTCCGAATGGATGAGCTGTAATGGAACCTCGGCCCTTGTGCCGGTTCCAAACGGCTTGCGACAATATTTTCCTACAAGGCAATGTTCGCAAGTCGACATTTCGACCTTTGAAACATTGGATAAAAGGCCACTTTTGGAAAGTCTATCCATTCGTGTTGGTCCAATGTGACCAAGCCTTGCGTGCCAACAAATTATATCAGACTCATAAGTCGAAGAATTTGTAACAAGGAAATTTTCATTACAAAATGAAGAGTCATACATTGTATTTAATACAATAAATCCTTTGAATACATACCCAGTACCAATTAAGGAATTATTACAAAACAAGTCCACTTTACAATCATGAAAAACCAGCTGTAACCAAGACCTATTAACATAACCACAGATATTATATTCCTTCGAATATCTGGAGCGAAGAGAACATCATGAAGTAGGAGAGTGCGGCCGTTGTCCAAGACTAGCTTGCAAGTCCCAACGCCTTTCACTTCAACACGTGTGTTGTTTCCTACATAGATCCACTTCGTTCCTTGGGGTATCCGATGATACTCCACGAAGGACCGTCTGTCCCTTGCTATGTGGTCGGTGGCACCTGAATCAATTATCCAAAATGGATTAGATTCTACAAGAAATATTGAACTAGAAACACATATGTGACTAGCATTACAAGTTACATCGTCGCCTCCACCCGTACACGAACGAGCATAGTGACCGAGCTTGTTGCACTTGAAGCACTTGATCTTCTTCAAGTCTTTCTTCTTGTGCCATTTCTTGTGCCCACCCTTATGTTTGGGTTTCTTGGTAGACTCAGGTTGCTTATTACTTTCATTAGTAAACTTCGAACGATCTTTCCGTTTCTTTCCCCCGTGTGAGGAACTAGCAACCATGTGCACTTCTGCACTTGGCTTGGCGGCCGCAAGCCGCTCTTCCTCTAATTCGAGGTGCTTAGAAACGTCGCTGAAGTTCTTGATGCTCTCATTGTGAGTGAGATGCATCTTCATTTGGTCCCACCCATTTGGTATGGAACGTATGACTGCTTGGATTTGTTGCTCATTAGTGAGCACATGACCTGCATCCTTTAACTCTGAGATAAGATTCGCCATATGTCGCAGATGTTTCCCCATGGAATGATCTGGACGTTTCTTGTATGAATCGAATCTTATAGTTAAGACGCGAAGTTTGGACACCGATGTTCCACCAAACTTCTCCTCTAGCTTGGACCATATGTCCATGGCTAGGTCATGCTCTCGGAAGATGCGCATTATGTCATCTGCCATACTGGACAATAACTTAATGCGGGCTATCTTGTTCTTCCGAGACCAAGCATCAAAAGCTTCCTTGTCTCATCTGTGTTGGGCCGTGTGCCCAACTCGGGTTCAATCATTACGTTCTTTAGAGTTTCGAGCACTTCTTGCTCCTCCAGAACGTACTGTATTTTAATGGACCATAGTTTGTAATTATCGCCGTTGAGTTTTTCATCTCTGTTTAACTCAGCGATGATATTCTTTGAAGCGGAAGACATTTTACTTTTAAAATGCTGCAAAAGACACAAAACCGAAGGTTTGATCAAAAACATTGCATTAAAAATTCTTAAAATAAAATTCCCACTTGAAATGATAATAGAATATCCCATTTGGATAGTTCTAATTTCAACTCCCACTTGGAATGATATTTATAATTTGATAAGTTACTTTCGAAAAATATTGAAGATGTTACTCTAGAATCGGAAAGGTCACTACGTTTCCAATCACCATCTAGAATAACTTTCAATATTTCCCCATCACTTTATCAAATAATAGTACTCTTATAGTACTTTGCAGCGGAAAAGCGTTTTCGAAAACGTATTTTTCAAAACGTGTATTTTAATCTAGTACCCTTATGATACTAGCGAAATATTCGGCAATCCCTGGCCATTGCCGGGGTTGAGCCGTTGCCGTGCCAAGGCCGGACCCCCCCTGAGGGGATTTTTCTGCAAGCCACGGTCTCCGGCTCCCGTATGGATCCAAGCGCTCCCCTTTTGCAGGGGAATTTTCCGCAGAGTACTGCCGTCGGACCCGTAGGGGTTGTTCATGCAAGCCACCGCCATGCAAGTTACCCCCTTTCAGTCACGTAAGCCCCCCCATAAAAAAAAATTGGGTCAACCGGGGCTCGGCACTGGCCGAGACCGGGGCAGGCAGTAGCCTGGCGCCGGCGGGCCGACAGTGGCCCTGGGCAGGTCTCGGCCTGGCCCTGGCCACTGCCAGGGCCGGCCGTGGCTCTGGCAGAGGCTAGGGCCGGCCAGGGCGCCGGCCCTGGCCACTGCCAGGGCCGGCCAGGCCCTGGCCTGAGGCCAGGGCGCCGGCCCTGGCCTCTGCCAGGGCAGGCAGGGCCCTGGCCCCCCGGCCAGGGCAGGCAGGGCCCTGGCCATGGCCTGGCCCTGGCCAGGGCCCCCTGGCCCCGGCCGAGGCCGGCCAGGGCCAGGCCCTGGCAGAGGCCAGGGCGCCGGCCCTGGCCCCTGCCAGGGCCGGCCAGGCCGGCCCCTGGCCCTGGCTGAGGCCGACCAGGGCCTCCTGGCCCTGGCCTGGTCTCGGCCAGGCCTGGCCCTGGCCGTGGCCGGCCAGTGCCGGCCCGGCCATGGCCGGCCATGGCCCGGCCATGGACCATATGGCCATGGCCGGTCACCCCCTTGCATAGGGTTGGCCGCACACCCCCGCCGGAGGGGTGGCCGTGGTGGTTATTGGCCGTAGCCAACCCCCTCCGCATGGGGAGGGGGATGCATTGCCTCCATAGCCCATATGGCCATGGCGATTATGCACCAAAAGTCATCTTCTCCAATGAGAATAACCACCATCTTCTTCTCCGATGAGACACCCGTTCGTCGAGAAAGTAGTTATTCTCTAATGGCCGTGTGCCAAAATGAAAAATAACATACTCTAAAGTTCGCAAACTACACGATCCACATGAAGAGAGCACCCATTCCCAATTGAATGGAGACTCAGCATCCATGAAGAGTGCGAGCTTGGCGATATGAACGGTCGGTTCTTCCCGTCACGGAGAGTTCCTGCCATATCCGTAATGGCAGAAGACCCTAACGTGAAAAGAACAACTGCTGCGTTCTCTCCGTCACGAAGCGTTCCTACCATATCCATAATGGTAGGATACCCATTTGGAAAAAAAGACAACGCCTCGTTCATCGGTTCGACCGGGGCGACGGTTTAGACCAGGGCGAACCCGTATGGCTCTGATACCAATGTAGGATCCTGTCAAAACAACGACGTTAGGATCGAATAACAACGTAGAGACTTACGCTTGCGTATGCAGCACCGTAATCTCTGAACTTCACCCTCGGATTCGCCACAACGGTCGGTACTTCGTCACGGAGGATCGAAGCAGCGTTTCACCGCCTAAATCTTATTTAGAAGAGGATTTTAATGGAAGGAAGAAGAAGAACATAAGTTGCCTTATGCAAACTTATGGCATGGATCGAATGGTGTAAAAGGCATACCCTTGGGTCCTATTTATAGGCTTTAGGGGTAGTTATTGTAGGAAATAACCAATTATAAGCTTATTAGCCTATATTAGCCCTTTTACTTATCATCTTCTTCATTCACTTATCGAGTGCCTTTATGCACTTATAAAGTGACTTTTTCCACTTATCGAGTGGTCCTTTTCACACGAGAAAAGGTTCCCTTCGTGCACGCTTTCGTGCACGCGACATCTGAGGTCCGTATACCCTCATACATCCCCTCATGGGTGTATTCATGTCGTCCATATCCAACAATCTCTCCCCATATGCATTTGTATATATCTCTCCCCCTATAGATATGATTACATAATGCATATATCTCTCCCCCTTGACATCGTTAAAAAGGTGGACATCAAAAAATATCCCCCGTTGTCATCTTAACCAAGATGAGACAATATGCAAGACAAGAAAGATATGTATGATACCAAATTTAAAATTTTAGTCGGTATCAATTCACTATCCCATGCTCCCCCTAGATCATAGAAATGGTCAACTTTTGACTTCTAGGATCTAATACCATAATTAATGGAGCCATGGGCCTAAAGTGTATCAAAGCAATAGATAAGGAAAAATCAAGCTTCAAAGATACACAAAGAATATTGCCAAAAACAATGAAACATGAAACATGAAACATGTTGGCAATAAACAAGAGGTTTGGTTTGAGACCCAAAATAACCAAATGTAATTAATGATCTCAAATAACATCCGAAATGAGAGTTAAAATATGTCTTTAAAAAATAACTTAAACACATAATATATTAACTCCCCTATTGACATACACATAGTTCAAAAATGCATGCATGTCAATAAATTTGAAAAGAAATAAAAACCCCAAGGTCCCCATTTTCATGAAAAGAAATAAATTTGAAAATATTTTCAAAATCATGAAACACACACAATCAATGGGTATGCTTAAAATAAACATAGAAGCACAATACCCATGCAATATGCATATGTGTAAGGAACCTAAACATTAGGTAACCAAACCCAATAGGAGTTTGATTTCCTAACGTAATCACATGAGGTGATCACATCCCTAACTAGAGAGTTGATGTAACTATCTATCTCTTGTATACTAACTTTATTGGGAATCCATAATCTCAAGGATTTCGTAGGCAAGGGTTTTGCCTTTGCAAGAGGGAAGGATATGGCATGCTTAAGTGTAGAAACGAATTTCTTGGCATGCAAAGAATAAGGATTTTGCTTCTTAGCAAAAAAATGAAGATTTTTCAGTCTTCCGCATTACCTCGTGCTTTACATGCTTCTTGTTGGTGTTCTTGTTGTACAAGAAAGCATGGTGATTCTTCTTAGGTGCTTTAGGTTTATTTCTTGTATTTGCACCATAAGAGGAATTAGAGGTGGGTTTGGGAACCACATTTTGAATATAACCCAAACCTCCTCTATGATTTGCCGGATGTTGTTTTTCCAACAAATCGTGGAGTGAATCCCTAGAATACACAAATCTTATCAGCTTCCGGGATTCCTCTTCATATTTCAACGTAAGTTGTTGAATGTGAGCATCTAAGTTAAGGTTTTGAGCAACGAGATTTTCATTAGAAAGGCTCAATTCCTTAAGTTGAGAGAGAAGTGTGTCTCTCTCACAAGTGTCATATACATGCCTTTCATCATGAATTACACTAGATGATTCTAAATCATGCACCCTACTCATAGCATTATTAAGTTTAGCTTTCATTTTCTCATATGATTTGATGCACTTACTCGTCAAATTGGAGGCCACATTTAGACGGTATTCAAGCTCCTCATAGGATGGCTTTTCCTCCTCGGCTTCCTCATCACTTTCATCCTCGCTTGAGCTTGACAAAGACTCTTCCCCATTAGCCATGAAGCAACTTTCTTCTTTGGAGTTGAGCCATGACTCTATCTCTTCATCGCTTGAGTTAGATGAAGTTGATGAAGAGTCATCAAAGGCAACGAAACACCTTTGATCATGCTCTTTGTCATCTTCTTCTTCATCATTAGATGTGTCCCCATCGGAATCATCAAATGTGCCGATAAGTCCCTTCTTTTGGTTCTTGACCTCGGACTTGGCTTTCCAATGTTTCTTCCCTTTACCCTTATATGTATCTATGATGGGTTTGGAAGGGCATTCAGTAGCCACATGACCTATTCCACTGTAGTTGAAACAAACCAACTTGTTAGACTGTGAGGCAAACTTTAATGAAGACATACCTTGATTATCCTTGAGGAATGCCTTGAAATTCTTGAATTGCTTGGCAAGCTCGATGTAGTCATCGTCGCTAAGATCTTCTTCATCTTCACTTAGAGCTTTTTGTTGGAACTGCTTTTTCCATTTGAAAGACTCCTTTTCATCATGAAGAGCAACGCCCTTTTTCTTCTCGGGCTTGGTTGACTGAATCTCTTCCTTGCGTTGAATTAACACTTCATGAGAGATCTCCAATGTGTGCCAAATACTATTGGCCGATTTGCACATGGAGATGCGATCGAACTCATTCGGAGTGAGAGCGCAATGGAGAACACACATAGCCCTAGCATTGACTTTGATCAAGTCCTTCTCCGCTTTAGTTCTCAAGGCCGCGGGTGAAGTGGGCTCCTCGAAAGGTGACTCCGTTATGTCCCAAAGGTCATGACTCTTCAAGTAGACCATCATCCTGATCTTCCAACTCGGGTAGTTGGTTCCGTTGAAGAGCGGGGGTCGGACGGTAGAATGACCTTCTTCATGAGGCGCGGATGTTGCATTGAATGCCATCGTTACAGTAAGCTTTAACCTCGCTCTGATACCAATTGTAGGGATCGTCTAACCCTTGCAATACTAACAACACACACTAGAGGGGGGGTGATAGTGTAATGGCAATAAAATTGTCCAATTAAAATTTAACTTGCAAATGCGGAATTATAAATGCAAGAGAAATTAAAAGGCACAATCAACCAAACGCAAACACAAAGTTTTACCCTGGTTCTCCAAACTTGAGTACATCTAGCCACACCAATATTCACTATATTCCCACACAGAGAAGTGAATACAAATCTCACAAGGAGATACACCACAAAGAGGACTTATGCCCTACACAAGGACCCAACCAATCCTACACAAGGATCAAGACTCCCACACAGAGAATCATTAACTCACACTCAGAGAATTAGGGTTAGCCCTACACTAGGACACTAGAACTCCCATAAAGAGAGTTAATTCACACAAAGAGAATTCCCTAGTCCCACAAAGAGACAACCACTCACAAAGAGAGAAACTCCCACAAAGAGAGTATCCTAATCCCACAAAGAGAAATAGGAAAACAAATTACACCAAGTAAAGTAAATACTCTTACATATGCCTTGAGATGCTTACTCATGAATGAATGCAAGGCATGGAAAAGGATCTCCAAGTGTTGGAATATGCTTGAAAGCACTTGGATGATTTCCCTTGAGCTGGACTTCAATGCATGAAGAGAGATGACTGCTCAATAGAGGGAAATGAGGGAGCTTGAGAGTTTCTTATTGATCTCTTGAGATTTTCTATAGAGTCAAGAGTTATCAAGTGTTGTCAAGAGTTCTCAAGTGATGGCAGCACACTCATATATATAGGAATCCTATATCAAGCCCAAAAAACCCAAAGAAACAGCCAAAAGAACAAATCTGCAACGGCTAGAAACTGGGTGAAAACGACAGGAACAGTCGACTGATGATCAAAAGACAGTCGACTGATCAACGGCTAGAAAATATCCATCGGCTATAATCTGAGCCAGGACAGTCGACTGATGAAGACAGTACAGTCGACTGAGAACATGACACGTGCCTGTAAATCCTTCAGCAGGCGACTGCTACAAGGGATGGAATAAAACAGAGAGCTGCACTCATTCTCCAATTCTTCGCACAGGCGACTGATGTTAATACTACAGTCGTCTGTCAAATAGTCAGGCGACTGTACATTCTACATCAGTCGACTACTGTATAATATGAAGAGAAGACAGAGAGATGCAGTGATTGCACTTACGCTATACAGGCGACTGTTGGCCAATTTCCAGGTGACTGTAAATATACAAGCGACTGTAAACTGATCGTCAGGTGACTGTGCGTAAAGCTCAAGTTTGAGTCAATTGAAATGTTGACTTGAGCTGTGCATGTCAGGCGACTGTAGAAGGATCTACAGGCGACTGGAAATCACCCAGTCGACTGTGTTTCCCTCAACAGGCGACTGACGGAAAGCCAGAGACTCCAAATGAGTCTTTGGACAGAGTGAACCTATTAAGTTGAATTCTATGATAATCCTAAGGTTCACTAAGATGGTTAAATGCATATGCATGAAAAGTAAACCATCTAACAAGGCATTACAATAACCTAGACTCAAAAGAGAGAGAAAGTAATAAAGTAAATTACATGGATTACAATGCTTCTCAAAGAGTCTAAGTCTTCAATCTTGATGCCTTGAGTGCTCTCCACCATCTCCAAGATTTGGCACTCCTTGAGTCCAAACTTTGGCCTTTCTTCACTTTTTGTCCATCCTTACACCAAGTGATTAGTCTCCAAGAAAGATATCCTTGAAATAAACTGAGAGACTAAAACATGAGATTCAGTAGCAACAATATAATGTTGTGACCATCATCAAAATAAGATTGGTATGAAACACCAATACTCAACACGACTGA
Organism: Scilla litardierei; assembly: GCA_030789695.1. NCBI lineage: Eukaryota > Viridiplantae > Streptophyta > Magnoliopsida > Asparagales > Asparagaceae > Scilla > Scilla litardierei. The sequence continues at coordinate 179,455,512 of CM061133.1, read as the reverse complement.
CGTTGAGCGGGCCAAGTTCCTGGAGACGATCCCCACTGAGGACAGGCAATATGGGAAGCTCTCTAATGAGGAAATAATAGTCCAACATATCTGGCCCGAAGGTAATCTGAGCTTTGTAGTTGTCGCTCCTAATTTTCTCACCCTGATCTATCTCCTTTTTGCAGGTCGGACGATGAGTTTGACAGTGGAGGAGCTGATGAAGCTGGCCGCAGAGCAGGTGGCCTAGAAACCAGCGAAGGGCGTCCAGAAGAGGGCTCAGGAGGGGACGACGAAAGCGAAGGTGGAGAAGCTTGTTCGGACAAAGAAGACGAAGGTGGCATAGACCACGGCCGCTGCGGGTCCTCAGGCGATCGGGACAAATACCGGTCGCCCTACCGAGTGCTCTGCAACCAGAGCCGACGCCACACCCATCGATCTCAAAGCCGAGGAAGGTGTGCGGGTCGACCCGGAGGCCCAAGGATCCCAAAGCGGGCGGTCGCACCCGATCCTTGCAGATCCGATCTAGGCCCCAACTCCCCTGGGGGGCACCGCTGGGTCGGGCTCTATCGGGCGAATGACAGCCGGGGACCGTTGGCCCTATGGCTACCTGCGGTCTGGGATAGAGAAGCCCGCTCACTCGAGCTGCGAGGTGACGCTCGTAGTGTTCAAGTCCAAGAGGGACAAGCTCTTGGCTTTACCGAAGGGGGCTCTCCTGGCGACATCCTACCCGGTTGGCTTCACCGAGTCGGTCTTCGACGAGGCCGGAGTGGCAGCGAGGCAAGTCGAGAATAGCCAGCTGCCCTGGGATAAGGAATCCATGGCAAATGTTAGTGTGGAGAGGTTGTGCACCTCGGCCTTGTGGCATAGCATGCAGGTAGGTCAATCAGCTTCTTTACAGACATTAATTTTTGCCTTGGTAGATTCTAACCTTTTCTTGCTCTATTGTGCAGGCCAATGCCATGATGGTCGCCCTCAGGCATCATACCCCTGCCATAACCAAGGCCAAGGTCCTACTCATGAAGAAGGAGGCAGAGCTCGCTGCTCTTAAGAAGGCGGCTGACGATGGGGTGGCGAAGGAAAAGGTCAAGTATGTCAATTTGAAGGGATCGTTTGCTGAACAGTGGACGACGATCCAGAAGCTGGAGGCATGCTTGGAGGAATCCGAGGTGAAGGCCGCATTTGGAGAAGCCTGCCAAGCCGAGCTGGAGGGCGATCTAAAGCGGGAGAAGGCACGGACGGTCGGGCTAGAAGCACTGGTGCAGTCTGGGAAGGCGGAGCTGGAAGCGAAGAAAGGGGAGTTCCATGCTTACCAGACGGAGAAGTTCATCCCTACCCTGGTGGTGATGAAGAGGGAAGGCCTGGCGGAAGGCCTGGTGAAAGGCCGGGCGGAGGGCTGGGAGGCGTGCGTTCGAAGGATCAAGAAGAAGGCGGGGAGCCTTTATCCTTCAGTCGATGCGGACTTCGACTTGCTGGCAGCCTCAAATGAGGAAGAGGAAGAAGTGGCCACACATGTCAATGAAGAGGCACCAGCGGCCGTACTACAAGTGGTGATGGATACTCAAGCGGGTGAAGGTTTGGTCGGTGGCGACCAGGGGGAAGGCGGCCATGGAAATGAGGGCCAAGGTGTTGTATGAGATGTTGGGGGTAGGGTATTTAGGGGCCGGTCTATGGGCCTTGGCGTAGGACTTAGTTTAGTTTTTTTGTAGCAGTTTTGGCAGTGTCGACCTAGGTGAGGCCATTTTTTGTAGGGTCGGCACCCGGGATATACTTGTAAAAAATTTTACTCAATGAAATTTATTTTATGGTCCGAGCATAATCTTCTCGATTAGTGGCTTGGTTCCCCTCTCGGATAGCGACTTAGAGTGGCCCGGATGTGTGTCGTCCCCGACATTCGGGGTAGGCAAGAGCTGGGGAGAGGCCGTGCCAGATGTCGAGAGTATAGACCGTTGTTTGGCTTCCGGAGTTTGAGGGAGGAGGGTGCGAGCCCGTAGCTCGGCCCTAGCCCTTCTCCGGTTGGGTGGCAAAGCTCTGTAAGCGTGCCACGGAGTCTTCATGTGATGGGAGGGTGCAAGCCCGTAGCTCGGCCTTAGCCCTTCTCCGATTTGGGTCATGAGGACAGGTCCTGCCCTGGAGTCTTCACTGGAGAGGAGGGTACGAACCCGTAGCTCGGCCCTAGCCCTTCTCCGGTTTGGGTGGGGAGGACGGATCCTGCCCCGGAGTCTTCACTGGAGGGGAGGGCGCGAGACCGTAGCTCGGCCTTAGCCCTTCTCCGGTTTGGGTGGCGAGGACGGATCCTGCCCCAGAGTCTTCACTAGAGGGGAGGGTACGAGCCCATAGCTCGGCCCTAGCCCATCTCCGATGTGGGTGGCGAGGACGGATCCTGCCCCGAAGTCTTCACTAGAGGGGAGGGTGCGAGCCCATAGCTCGGCCCTAGCCCTTCTCCGGTTTGGGTGGAGAGGACAGATCCTACCCCAGAGTCTTCACTGGAGGGGAGGGTGCGAGCCTGTAGCTCAGCACTAGCCCTTCTCCAGGTTGGGTGGCGATGACGGATCCTGCCCCGGACTCTTCAGTGGAGGGGAGGGTGCGAGCCCATAGCTCGGCCCCAGCCCTTCTCCGGGTTGGGTGGCGAGGACGGATCCTGCCCCGGAGTCTTCACTAGAGAGGAGGGTGCGAGCCCATAGCTCGGCCCTAGCCCTTCTCCGGGTTAGGTGGCGAGGACGGATCCTGCCCCGGAGTCTTCATTGGAGGGGAGGGAACGAGCCCGTAGCTCGGCCCTAGACCTTCTCTGGTTTGGATGGCGAGGATGGATCCTACCCTGGAGTCTTCACTGGAGGGGATGGTGCGAGCCCATAGCTCGGCCCTAGCCCTTCTCCGGTTTGGATGGCAGGACAGATCATGCCTCAGAGTCTTCATTGGAGGGGAAGGTGCGAGCCCGTATCTCGGCCCTAGCCCTTCTCTGGTTTGGGTGGCGAGGATGGATCCTGCCCCAAAGTCTTCACTGGATAGGAGGGTGCGAGCCCGTAGCTCGGCCCTAGCCCTTCTCTGGTTTGGGTGGCGAGGACGGATCCTGCCCCGGAGTCTTCACTGGAGGGGAGGGTGCGAGCTTGTAGCTCGGCCCTAGCCCTTCTCTGATTTGGGTGGCGAGGACGGATCCTGCCTCGGAGTCTTCACTAGAGGGGAGGGTGCGAGCCCATAGCTCGGCCCTAGCCTTTCTCTGGTTTGGGTGGCAAGGACTGATCCTGCCCCGGAGTCTTCACTGGAGGGGAGGGTGCGAGCCCATAGCTCGGCCCTAGCCCTTCTCCGGTTTGGGTGGCAAGGACGGATCCTGCCCCGGAGTCTTCACTGGATGGGAGGGTGCGAGCCATAGCTTGACCCTAGCCCTTCTCCAGTTTGGGTGGCGAGGGCAGATCCCGCCCCGGAGTTTGAGAGTGTTTGAGGAGAACTGAAATTCTCAAGTGAAGACGGCAAAATTTGAAAATATGCAGGAAAGGAAGATAATTTTATTAAAACTCACGAAGTTATTGATAGTATTTTAGCAAGTGTTCTGCATTCCACGGGTGGGCCAGCTTGCCACCATCCATGGTTGCCAGGATTTAAGTGGTCGGCCCAATGATGTCGATGATTTCATAGGGGCCCTCCCATTTTGCTGCGAGCTTCCCTCGGCGAGCGATCTTCGGTTTGAAGGTTGCATCCCTGAGGACTAGGTCACCGATTCTGAAGCTCTGTATTTTCACCTGGGAGTTGTAATGCCGAGCCATCCTCTGGCTATGCCTGACGAGATTTGTCAGAACTCGGTCTCTCACTTCGTCGATGAGCTCGAGGTTGAGGTCAATGCCCTCCATGTTGATGTCCTCATCGAAGCATCTAAGCCGAAGTGTTTCTTCTCCCACTTCTACAGGGATGAACGCTTCTGCCCCGAATGTAAGCATAAACGAACTCTCCCTGGTCGACACTTTGTAGGTCGTGTGGTACGACCAAAGGATGCCCGGTAACTCGTCCACCCAAGATCCAAGTGCGTGGTCGACCTTCTTCTTTAGCGGGCCCAATATGCATTTGTTCGCTGCCTCCGCCATCCCATTGCACTACAGATGCGCCACGGAAGCAAAATGGAGCTTGATCCCCCATTCCAAACAGAGCCTCTGGAAGTCCGCGCAGTCGAACTGCCTCCCGTTATCTGTCACTATGGAGCGAGGTACCCCAAAGCGGCATATAACAGACTTCCAAATGAAGTTCTTCATATCCCTCCACGTGATGCGTGCCAATGGTTCAGCTTCGATCCATTTGGTGAAGTAGTCGATGACGAGGTATTTCCTCCCTCTGGACTCCTTCGGAAAAGATTCGAGAATGTCGAGGCCCCACATGGCGAATGGGATCAGGCTGAGGATAAGGACCAGGTCGGTCGGTGGAGCAGCGGTGCGTCTACAGAACTTCTGGCACTCTCCGTACTTCTGGACATACTGAAATGCGTCGTGGATCATGGTCGGCCAGTAATACCATTGACGCACCACGTTGTAATTTCAACCTGTATGGATCAATACACTAGGGGGGGTGAATAGTGTATATAATAAAAATGTTGCAAATAATACTGATATTTGCAAAGATGGCACAGAAATAAAATGACAAGTGCTGAAAATTAAATCAATCGCAAACACAAAGATTTATCCTGGTTCGGATCCTCTTGATCCTACTCCAGTCCTCTACTCCACGTAGAGATTTTCAATCCACTATAATCACTTGCCCCGCAAGCACAAACTTGCAAAAATGGCGACACTCCCAGTGTCCCAAACTTTGTACAATCTCTAAACATAGATTCAAACCTGTTAAATAATGAAATAGAAAAACACCTATAGCCTTGGTATAAATTTCAGAGAATGAATTCAAGGATGGTGTTTAAAAGATGAACTTCAAGATGTATAAGATAAGTAATGAAGAACAATACTTGAAGTTCTCTGGTTCATAAAAGAAGAGAGAGATCTATCGATTTCTTCTTACAATTATGAACATAAACAATTTTCCAAAATGATGTTGAAAGACCAAGTTCTTCCGTTCTTAAACGAAGAAAGAAATCTAATGATTTCTTCTTACAAATAAGAAAAGAACAACTAATGGCTAAATTGCTTAAGAAAATCAATGGCTTGCTTTCAACAAAATCAGAATAAAGAAGAGGAAAGTGTGTGGAAAATGAGAGGGGGTACCCCTCCTTTTATAGTTTTTAGAAACGGTTATGAACGGCTCTAAAAGAGACGTTGCACAACGTTCAGAAACTGTAAGGAACGTTGGAGAACGGTCAGAAACTGTTCTGGAAAATTTCAGTCCAAAAAACGGTTTGGCAGGCTAGGAAAATTCGTAGTCTGCTAATTTTGAAACGATCACAAACGGTCACAAAATTTTGGTGTTGTGGACTAGACAACGGATAGATCCTTGTCTGAAAGTATTTAGTCAAAAGTTAATGAAAATATATTTGTTTTGGTAGGCTAAGAAAAATCCTAGTATGCTAATTTTGAAAAATAGGAATTTAGACTTAGGATCAAATGGGTTAGGAGATGATGTAGATTTGAGCTTAGGGATATATGATATGATATAACCAAGGCCCTGAAGCTATCTAAAAAATAAAAATTACATCATTCCGTAGATACGTTTTTCAAACGTAATTTGAGTAGCAAGGCTGTTTTTGCAGAAAGTCCTTGTACTTTGATCATATGCGTATATATGAATGACATAAGCTTTATATCTGCACATCTGCATAGATAGAGTTAGTAACATGAAATATATTGATTTGTCACATCAAAACCTTATGGAAGAGAGGATGGAAAATACCAAGTTCCAACACACTTTGTGGGCGATGATGCATCCACCATAGTGGTTTCCGCAGAGGCCTTCGTGCACCTCGCGGATGACTTGTTCGGCCTGGTTCGGCCCCAGACACTTCAAGTAAGGCAGGATGTCGAAACTTGCGTGATGCTTGCGATAAAGCACACCATCAAAGATGACGAACAACCTGGCTCACCTTTCGACCTTCTTCGCTTCAAGCTGATCCTCGGGCAAGGTCCCCGTCTCCGGGTAGGCCATTATTGGGCTCATCCATGTCGTCGTTTGACTGACACACATTAGCTCGCCCTCCTCAATGGTAGGTGTCAGCAGGTTTTTGACGTAGATGGCCTTCCCAATTTCGGCCGGTGAAGAGGAGGCTAGCTTTGAAAAGGCATCGGCTCGGAGGTTGTTCGAGCGAGGTAGATGTTGAACTTCCGCCTTCTTGAACTTCTGAAGTTCGGCCTTAGCGCGCTTTAGGTAACGCTTCATCGGCTCTTCTCAGGCCTCGAAACTCCCCTGGATCCGTTGGACGACAAGCCTCAGTCGCTCAGTAGCAGCACATTTGTCGCTCCCATTGCTCGGCATAGCTTCAACCCGTTGACGGCGGCTTAGTACTCCGCCACGTTGTTCGTTGCTGAAAAGTTGAAGTGGAGTGCATACTCCAATAGGCTCCCGTCAGGAGTTTGGATGACGATGCCTGCTCCGCTTCCAGACCCTGTAGCCGAGCCGTCGTCGTGAATGAGCCATAGTTCGCCATCTCCTCCCTAAGCGGATGTTGAGGGTTCATCGGCTCCCGGTGGTCTTTGCCATGCTACGGCCAATTGAGTGCCAGGCGGATCTTCGGGAAGATCTTCAATGTTGCATTCCACCATGAAGTCTGCCAGCGCTTGGCCCTTGATCGCTATCCGGGCTCTGTAGATGATGTCGAACTCGCTAAGTTCGATGCTCCAGTTCAACATTCTGCCGGATCGCTCCAATCTCTTCAAATTCTTCTCGAGCGGTAGATTGGTGTAGACGACGATGGTGTAAGCTTGAAAGTATGGTTGGAGCTTCCTCGCTGTCGTGACGAGGCAGTAAGCGACCTTCTCTATGAGGCTGTAACGGGTCTCTGCATCTCGGAGCACCTGGCTTGCATAGTAGACAGTCCGTTGCATGACGTTCTCTTCTTTAACCAGGGCCGAGCTGACAGCTTCTTCATTGGTGGAGAGATACAAGCCCGGCTGCTCTCCCTCCTCTGGCTTCGCGAGCAGCGGCGGGCTTTGCAAGTAGGCCCGTAGCTCTGTGAATGCTTAGGGGCAGGAGTGTAACGACCACTGTCCGGTCATACGTATTTTGGTGCGTATGTTATCCCGTATGAGTATTTTCGTATTTTGGTTTTATTGTTCTATTCCGTAGCTCGGACGCGCGACCGAACCCCGTCTCCACGATCCTTTCGGAGGCGCGAACGCTCCGGTACCTTCGTTGTAATTTTTGGACGTCGAGGACCCAACCCGCATAAATCATTATTACCTTATAATTATTTTTCTTATATAAATTTTGTATCTTTGATAGGTTCTGTAAGTTTCTTTTCTTATAAGCACTAACATCTCCAGGGCTCTTCGTTTTATAAAAAAAAAAAAGAAAACAAAACGTTTTAAAAGAAGTGCATATTATAGTAAACAAATATGTTAACCTCTTAACTACCTAATCCTTATATCTCTGTTGTTGGGTTTCTTTTCTAAATAAAAGGGAGAGAGAACGTATGAATCAAGCTGTTAACAAAAAAAAGGAACAAAGAAAGAACCTAGGCTAAACAATGATGTACAACAACCCTATTCCAAAAAAAATAGACCCAAGACCTAAGGCTAGCCCCCTCATTCACGTGTTCACCCATTGCCTAAGCCTACAAACCTCAACACACACAGTTTATGTATTTTTTTTAAAACCCTACAGCCTTAACTATATATTATTATAATAAACCCTATACTAATTTAATATAATCTAAACCATAGCCCACATTTCTTTACCCCTGGCCGAATCCAACACTCACACACACCTGTTGCACACGCACGCACACACACAGTTAGGGGGGAACCGGTATGTTAACACACACACACACACACACAAAATATTGAGGATAAGAAGTCAAACAAACCCACCTCCTCACGTGCTAGCCCATAACCCTAGGCAAACAACCAAGGCCAACACTCATTGTACGCAACCTATTTCTCATATCTCTCTTTATAAAACCCTAGGCTAACCTACTGTCTTTTTAGACCCTTGGGCCTTTCGTTTTCCCCCATCAAATAGCAGCAAACCAACCCCATTTAAATAATAACCCTTAGTCCTTAAAACTAGGTCACAAGCACCCCATTCACGTGATGCCCCCTCAACACCCTGTTCACTATAACCTGGGTCTAAATTTTCAAAAGATAAGAGTGAATAAAAGCCTACACAACTATTACTAATAATAAACCTAGGGGCCTTGCAACCTACAGGCTACTTCCTCTTTATATAAACCCTAGCTCACTATTTTTCCAAGCCTACAAAGTTCAGCCGCAACTTCTCATATCTTTTCCTTTACAAACCTATTAAACCCTAACTACAGCCGCACACAACAGCATATACCCTATCTTCCTATATAAACTCGATCTAGGGCCCATCTACCCTATCACTATTTCCGAACCCTAACCCTAGTGCTACCAGCCGCCGGAAAACACCACCCACAGGCCGGCAGCTTCTCCAAGCCGAGCCCCTCCTCTTCACAACCCGAGCACCCACAACCGGCCCCCTCCCTTGTTTCTTCCCCTCCTGTCTTCCCTACAGCCACGCAAAAGTCCCCAGCCCGACACCATCCTCACACCGAGCTCCACAACTCATGACAGCCTCCACGCATCCGCAACAGGCCGCAGCGAGCCTCCTCAGCCACTGAGCGCTCACACTCAGGTCGTGTGCGCGTTGACAGCCCCGGATCGGACGAGAACGCTCCACCCGACGCTCGACGCTCGCTGTTTCGGAGTCTTCACGCGTCGCCACGGCTCGTTGGCGTCACCCGATCCCACGCTTCACTCCAGGTTGGTAGATCTACCCCCTAAAACTCTCAACCCACACCGTAAAGTAGAGAAACCTAATAAAACACGTTGATTAGACGTCGTAGGGACTTTTTGAAATCTGACCTGAACTGAAAAACGCTATTTCTGATTTTGTGCTCTGCCAAAACAGTGAACCGAACCCTCCACGGCGTAGTACTCGTCGAGACGAATCCAACGACACCAAGAACGCCAAAAACAGGCGAGTATACAATTTGTTATGATTTTTAGAAGCTTCGGCACGTTTACGCCGCCTTCATGCATTGCTGAATAACCTGAAATTGTGACGTGAAACAACGTAGGAAAGTGACACCATAATGATTAGGACGAAAATTGGGATCCAACGGTACATCATACGATATATCCCCAATTTAAACAACTAGATAAAGAAATTGTTTCTGTAGCAAATTGAACGAAAAGGGCGAAATCGTCAAATATTAGAAATTACGGAGACGGTCGTTCGACCCGCTTCCGCTTTGTAGAACTGTCACCATAAAACACTAATTTTGATAACAATGAAATTCAGTGAGTCTTGACATGTTTAACAGTTTGGACATCGTGAAATCGTGAGCCTCGAAGGCGGAATCGTGAATTCGTGATGTCGTGTGAGTCGACTAGGCCGGCTCGTGTTCCGGCAAAACTTTTGGGTGGGGTTAGGGTTGAGCGGCCACTGGGCGTATGAAAGGTACTCTCCTCAAGAACACCACCCGACGCGGTGGGTTAGTGTCAATCACGGTAAGCCCCCGTGAGAGGAATGACCTTCTCATCACGACCTAAAGGCGAGAACCCTAGATTAGATGTGAAGTCTTGACATGGTCATTGTAACGCTAACTTGTCATCGTGAATATCGAAATACTAACAAACTCTGAGAACTTAACTTTACACTTGCCATCGACTAGAACTGCATGCTAGGATTGTTTCTTTCTGCTCCGAAATTGTTAATCGTTAATTTGCTGCAGTCGTTTCATTTCGAAATATTAAATGCTTCTAAAATTCATGTACTTGTTATATACTTCGCCTCGGGATGCTAACCCTTTCTTGCAGACCCCTAGCTGACATACATTCATGTTTGTGGATGTATGTCAGGTTCAGAGCTTGAGTACCAGGAGGACCAGTACGAGACGCCGGAGTTGGAGAGTCAGGAGTTCGCACCTGACGCAGTGCCTCTCCCAGCAGAGGACTAGTGGACCCCGACACCTTTACTGCTTTCTTAGTTCCTTTTGTCGCTGTAGTTACTTTCGAGTACGTTACTTTTCTTGTTGCTACTTTTAGCCCAGCTGTGGCTTGTTGTTTAATTTCGTGTATGAACTCTATATATATATCTGGATGTGGCTTTCAACTTTTGAAATGTTCTGATTGTTCTGATTCGTAAATGCAAGGACCTTTTCTGTGTTTTTATCACAGACGCTTATTGAACTCGAGCTTCACCGCTCCAGTTCAAGCGGGCCGTGTAACGTTCTCGCTTCCAGCGTCTTTTGGGAAGCAGGGCGTTACAGGTTTTAGTGGTGGCCCATGCAGGTCATGCAACTGCGAAATTCAGAACAATGAGAACACTTTTCATTAGCCAAAACGCCCAGAATTTGTTCGTACGCGAAATTACTCGAATGCCTGCTCTCAGCACGATAGGAAGCCCAATACCAGGATAATAGGAATAGTTAGACGCTCGTGCTCGCTAGTTAGACACCATTGCCGTGGCATAGAATTATCATCTTAGGAGTCACCCTATCGATTGATCATCCAGTTCTGACCGTTTAGACTTTTGAGTTCATTAGTCGTTCGCTTGGATTTATCGGATCTAGGGCCCAACCGAGCGTAGCGATCATCACCAAGCCAGTCGAACCTAATTCTTGTCCTCGATTCACATGGACTCTTCGTATCCGCCATTTTTTAAAAAGTGTTTTCGATATTTCATTTATTGAATCCTTCGCCAAGTTTAAAATTCTTTCGGAAAACTTTTACTTAGATTCTCTACACTTCAGTCGACTTAAACCCGATCTTGATTATGAAACTCTTCTGATGCGATCTTTAATTACTACCTTATAACGATTTCCTCACATGCACCTTTCGCACTTCTATTTCACATGACTACTCTATTTTTCTCAGGCAATGAACTTTTTAAAAAACTTTATTTCTAAGTCGCTAGTTCAAATGTCACCTCCTTTTCTTACTAATGTAGTTCGAAAACGGTCTTGGATACATATTTTTAAAATACCTTCCTGAGTTAAATAGAGCTTCGAAATCCCGTGTGTCGGTTTTATAATCATTGTCTTCATACATTTAAAAAAAATTTCTTTTTACAAATCTACTTCCATTTACAAAACAATCATTACAACACACCGCCCATATTACTCTTCACCTGTCATTTGACTAAACATATTTTACGTTTTAACTTCTATCGTATACTCGCTACTTTGCGTGAGTTATAATGATATTATTATTTTTGCACATATCCTTTTCTCTTTAATTATTTAAATATCCATAAATATCCTATGTCATCAGCCAACTAACCTCTTATCCATCCCACATCCGGAGCCGTTCATCACAACATTAATTCATTGCCGCTTTCAACTCTGAATCCTACACGTGCTTAGTTGTCACTTTTGAAACTCATCATTGCTTAGTGAGATCGTTAGCTTTGATTGTGGTATTGTTTGGTGCATGTGATGATAGTGACTGTGGACCTGCATATGCTAATCTCTATATACCACCCATGAATGAGTGTGCTTACCTTTAGGATATTACTATGGAGTGATGGTCTATTGTGTCATATGTGCATGTACGGAAATTTGTGATATATATGTATATAGGCGGGTGTAGAATAGTTACCGTCATATTCATACTTAGGCGAGTGATTGGCTATATCCCTATAAGAATATCTATGCGTGTTAGATTTAGTATTTACCAGTTACTAGGAGTATATGCATCTTAGCCGTACTTGTTAATGGTTGTAATTGGGTGTTAGTACAGTGATGTGCATGTTAATGATAATAGGTACGTATAGTTGTGTGTGCGGATTTATTATGTGATCTATATGTTAGCATGTCTGGCGTGTGCTCGTGCGTGTATATGTATGTGGTTAGTTATAGTTGTGCATGTAAATATATGTGGTATGAACAAGTGTGTTTTATACATAGTAGGATTGTTATAATTACCCCTACGGGATGATGTATGTGCATGTGTGTACCAGGTGGTATGCAGAGCCGTATGTTGTGACTACGTATAAGTGGATGTATGAAATAGTATACTTGCCCTATGTGAATTACCATGTTTGTGTATACCGATGTGTATATATATGTGCCTTATATAGTTATGAGATAGGCGAGCAGTAGTATAGGTATGTATATGAATGAAAGTATGTATATGTACTTGAAAGTGTGTGATATATGAGAAGGTGTATGCTTATGGATGTGTATGGTTTCATTATAATATATGTACGACTGGGATAGAATGACCTTAGTGTCTAAGTCCGCTCACCCCTATGTCGGCCTATTTAAGAAAGTCTGAGGACGGACTTGACCCTAAGGTGGGTAGATTACGATGACCCTAGTACTATGAGTAAAGCGTGTATAAATTTGTGTATGGTGTAAGTAATACGTGCATGTATATATGTGTAGTGATATGTAATATAATGTGTATATGGTATTATGCGGTAGGTAAAAGTAATTGTATGATTGGAGTGTTAATTGACAAAGAATGGTTGTGTTTTTATTAGTGGTATGTTTATGTGACGTATGGTACTATATCATTATAGATAGTGAGTATTTAAGATATAAGGAAATGCATTGTATATTAGTAATGATGTGAGTATGCCAGGTGATAGCACCCTTACTACTAGTAAATTGATGTGTGGTGTGGTGAAGTGTTGCTATTCACCCGAATATAATATTTGGTTGGATTATATTTGTGGGATGATATTAAGCGTGTTATGTTAATTTGTAATTGGTAATGTATGTACGTGTGTTGTTATTACTATCAGTATGGACGTACTATTGGTGTTGATACTTGTATTAGTGGGTATGTTATGATAGTTAGTCATGGTGTGTATGCTTTAGAAGAGGAGATACGAGCGTTACCCCCACCTGTTCCCTGACCCGTGACTGTTAGGAATTCCGAGGGCGGAATTTTCCTAAGGTGTGTAGGGTGTAACGACCACTGTCCGGTCATACGTATTTTGGTGCGTATGTTATCCCGTATGAGTATTTTCGTATTTTGGTTTTATTGTTCTGTTCCGTAGCTCGGACGCGCGACCGAACCCCGTCTCCACGATCCTTTCGGAGGCGCGAACGCTCCGGTACCTTCGTTGTAATTTTTGGACGTCGAGGACCCAACCTGCATAAATCATTATTACCTTATAATTATTTTTCTTATATAAATTTTGTATCTTTGATAGGTTCTGTAAGTTTCTTTTCTTATAAGCACTAACATCTCCAGGGCTCTTAGTTTTATAAAAAAAAAAAAGAAAACAAAACGTTTTAAAAGAAGTGCATATTATAGTAAACAAACATGTTAACCTCTTAACTACCTAATCCTTATATCTCTGTTGTTGGGTTTCTTTTCTAAATAAAAGGGAGAGAGAACGTATGAATCAAGCTGTTAACAAAAAAAAAGGAACAAAGAAAGAACCTAGGCTAAACAATGATGTACAACAACCCTATTCCAAAAAAAATAGACCCAAGACCTAAGGCTAGCCCCCTCATTCACGTGTTCACCCATTGCCTAAGCCTACAAACCTCAACACACACAGTTTATGTATTTTTTTTAAAACCCTACAGCCTTAACTATATATTATTATAATAAACCCTATACTAATTTAATATAATCTAAACCATAGCCCACATTTCTTTACCCCTGGCCGAATCCAACACTCACACACACCTGTTGCACACGCACGCACACACACAGTTAGGGGGGAACCGGTATGTTAACACACACACACACACACACACACAATATTGAGGATAAGAAGTCAAACAAACCCACCTCCTCACGTGCTAGCCCATAACCCTAGGCAAACAACCAAGGCCAACACTCATTGTACGCAACCTATTTCTTATATCTCTCTTTATAAAACCCTAGGCTAACCTACTGTCTTTTTAGACCCTTGGGCCTTTCGTTTTCCCCCATCAAATAGCAGCAAACCAACCCCATTTAAATAATAACCCTTAGTCCTTAAAACTAGGTCACAAGCACCCCATTCACGTGATGCCCCCTCAACACCCTGTTCACTATAACCTGGGTCTTAATTTTCAAAAGATAAGAGTGAATAAAAGCCTACACAACTATTACTAATAATAAACCTAGGGGCCTTGCAACCTACAGGCTACTTCCTCTTTATATAAACCCTAGCTCACTATTTTTCCAAGCCTACAAAGTTCAGCCGCAACTTCTCATATCTTTTCCTTTACAAACCTATTAAACCCTAACTACAGCCGCACACAACAGCATATACCCTATCTTCCTATATAAACTCGATCTAGGGCCCATCTACCCTATCACTATTTCCGAACCCTAACCCTAGTGCTACCAGCCGCCGGAAAACACCACCCACAGGCCGGCAGCTTCTCCAAGCCGAGCCCCTCCTCTTCACAACCCGAGCACCCACAACCGGCCCCCTCCCTTGTTTCTTCCCCTCCTGTCTTCCCTACAGCCACGCAAAAGTCCCCAGCCCGACACCATCCTCACACCGAGCTCCACAACTCATGACAGCCTCCACGCATCCGCAACAGGCCGCAGCGAGCCTCCTCAGCCACTGAGCGCTCACACTCAGGTCGTGTGCGCGTTGACAGCCCCGGATCGGACGAGAACGCTCCACCCGACGCTCGACGCTCGCTGTTTCGGAGTCTTCACGCGTCGCCACGGCTCGTTGGCGTCACCCGATCCCACGCTTCACTCCAGGTTGGTAGATCTACCCCCTAAAACTCTCAACCCACACCGTAAAGTAGAGAAACCTAATAAAACACGTTGATTAGACGTCGTAGGGACTTTTTGAAATCTGACCTGAACTGAAAAACGCTATTTCTGATTTTGTGCTCTGCCAAAACAGTGAACCGAACCCTCCACGGCGTAGTACTCGTCGAGACGAATCCAACGACACCAAGAACGCCAAAAACAGGCGAGTATACAATTTGTTATGATTTTTAGAAGCTTCGGCATGTTTACGCCGCCTTCATGCATTGCTGAATAACCTGAAATTGTGACGTGAAACAACGTAGGAAAGTGACACCATAATGATTAGGACGAAAATTGGGATCCAACGGTACATCATACGATATATCCCCAATTTAAACAACTAGATAAAGAAATTGTTTCTGTAGCAAATTGAACGAAAAGGGCGAAATCGTCAAATATTAGAAATTACGGAGACGGTCGTTCGACCCGCTTCCGCTTTGTAGAACTGTCACCATAAAACACTAATTTTGATAACAATGAAATTCAGTGAGTCTTGACATGTTTAACAGTTTGGACATCGTGAAATCGTGAGCCTCGAAGGCGGAATCGTGAATTCGTGATGTCGTGTGAGTCGACTAGGCCGGCTCGTGTTCCGGCAAAACTTTTGGGTGGGGTTAGGGTTGAGCGGCCACTGGGCGTATGAAAGGTACTCTCCTCAAGAACACCACCCGACGCGGTGGGTTAGTGTCAATCACGGTAAGCCCCCGTGAGAGGAATGACCTTCTCATCACGACCTAAAGGCGAGAACCCTAGATTAGATGTGAAGTCTTGACATGGTCATTGTAACGCTAACTTGTCATCGTGAATATCGAAATACTAACAAACTCTGAGAACTTAACTTTACACTTGCCATCGACTAGAACTGCATGCTAGGATTGTTTCTTTCTGCTCCGAAATTGTTAATCGTTAATTTGCTGCAGTCGTTTCATTTCGAAATATTAAATGCTTCTAAAATTCATGTACTTGTTATATACTTCGCCTCGGGATGCTAACCCTTTCTTGCAGACCCCTAGCTGACATACATTCATGTTTGTGGATGTATGTCAGGTTCAGAGCTTGAGTACCAGGAGGACCAGTACGAGACGCCGGAGTTGGAGAGTCAGGAGTTCGCACCTGACGCAGTGCCTCTCCCAGCAGAGGACTAGTGGACCCCGACACCTTTACTGCTTTCTTAGTTCCTTTTGTCGCTGTAGTTACTTTCGAGTACGTTACTTTTCTTGTTGCTACTTTTAGCCCAGCTGTGGCTTGTTGTTTAATTTCGTGTATGAACTCTATATATATATCTGGATGTGGCTTTCAACTTTTGAAATGTTCTGATTGTTCTGATTCGTAAATGCAAGGACCTTTTCTGTGTTTTTATCACAGACGCTTATTGAACTCGAGCTTCACCGCTCCAGTTCAAGCGGGCCGTGTAACGTTCTCGCTTCCAGCGTCTTTTGGGAAGCGGGGCGTTACAAGGAGTCGTCCCATTTGATCACCTTCCTGTCATCCTTCTTTGCAGCAAGAGCCCGCTGCAAGACTCTGAAAACTGGGAGCGATCTCTCCGCGGACTTCGACAGGAACCTCCCCAGCACGACGACCCTGCCGTTCAGCCTCTGCAGGTCTCAAATAGTTCGAGGCTCCGCCATATTGATGAGGGCCAATATCTTGTCCGGGTTTGCCTCAATTCCTTGCTTCGTAATCAAGAAGCCGAGAAACTTTCCAGACTGCATGCCAAAGATGCACTTTGCTGGGTTGAGCCTTAGGTTGTAGCAGCACACCTTCTGGAAAGTCTCCTGTAGGTCGACGAGGTGGTCCAAGGCCTCCTTGCTCTTGACCAACATATCGTCGATGTAGACTTCAAGATTTCGCCCGACCTGAAAGCTGAAGATCCTGTCCACCATCCGATGATAGGTTGCCCCAGAATTCTTCAACCCGAACGGCATCTTTGTGTAGCAGAAAGTGCCCTTGTCGGTGATGAAAGATGTCTTCTCCTCGTCAGCCTCCGCCATTGGGATTTGATTGTAGCACGAGAATGCATCCATGAAGCTCAGCAGTTCGTAACCCGATGCTTGGTCGACAGGTGGTCGATCCTCAACAAGGGAAAGCTGTCCTTCGGGTACACCTTGTTAAGGTCAGTGAAGTCAACTCATATGTGCCAATTCCCACTAGCCTTCTTCACCATGACGATGTTGGAAAGCCACTCTGGGTAGCTCACCGGCCTGATAAACTTGGCCTTAAGGAGCCGCTCCACCTCCTCGCCCGCTGCCCTTATCTTCTCTCCTCCGGAGCTCCTCTTCTTCTGCCTGATCAGACGAGCTTCCGGGTCCGTGTTTAGCTTATGGGCGATCACTGCAGGATCGACTCCGGGCATATCTGAGGGCGACCATGCGAAGATGTATGCATTCTCTCTGAGGAGATTGATGAGTCTCACCCTCAGAGTGGCTGGGAGCTTTGTGCCGATGGATACAATCTTGCCCTCCTCCGCAGACAATCTTGCCCTCCTCCGCAGACACGGGCACTTCTTCGATCTCCTCTGCCGGGGTCGTTCGCTGGTCGCAGTAGTCCTCCTGCTCATCGAGGAGATTGATCACTCCATATTTTACACCTTTTTCCCGCATGTTTGCATGCCATTTGAATCGCTCAAATCACGTTTTTCACGATTTATCTACAACATTGCGATACTTTTCACGATTTGTTGTTTTTTGTCGTATTTCAGGAGATTTGGAGCGATTTGGAGTGATTCCGAGATACACCCACTCTGGAGTGTCACCGACGACTTCCCTGAGGGGTATTTTGAGATTGGAGAGGAGCGGAAGAAGAAAGAACGTCGTAGGAGCGACGAGGAGGAAAAAATACGCAATTTGGGCATCTTCAGTATCTCACTCGGCCGAGTGAAGGAGTCACTCGGCCGACCAACGAGACCCCACTCGGCCGGCCAGATCGGACACGCTCCAAGCAGTATATCAGCGTGCACTCAGCCGAGCATCAGAAGCCGACTCGGCCGAGTGATGTATCCCGTCCGCCCGAGTGGCACCCAGACGACGGCCATCAAAAAGAGCCAACTTACTGTAATCCGTCAGTCTGAGCAGCAGAAGCCCGACTCGGCCGAGTGGCAATTGCCGTCCGCCCGAGTGAAGATAGCCCATCGGCCGAGTGACGACAACTCACTCGGCCGAGTGACGCCCGATGTGACGACCCCCAAGACCCCAGAGTTACTGGAATCCGTCAGGGTCCCTCACTCGGCCGAGTGACCTTTGTCACTCGGCCGAGTGAGCAGCGCTGCCTGTAGCAGAAATCACGATTTTGGAGCTGCGCAGGGGCAGTTTGGTCACGAATTTTTGGGCAGTTTTGGGGGGTATTTAACCCCAGATTCTAACCTAGTTTAGGGAGCTTTTTCTATTGCTTTTGGCAGCCTTTTTAGTTTAGATTTTTAGAGTTTAATTCTTGTGATTGGAGAGGAGAGAAAAGTGTTATTTTGTTGGATTCTTGGAAAGCTACATTGGTTTGTCTCCCTCTCTATTAAAAATCCTATTTTTATTGCTATTTTGAATATTACTATGAATTCCATTGATGTTTCTATTGATTATTCTTCCATTAGCAATATGATTTGTGAGTAGTTTTAACGTCTTAGGGCGTGGGGATGAACCCTACGAGCCCAATTTCCGATTTGTAACGATTTGGTAGAACTATTGCTAGAATTAATTAGGGCTAGTTTGGGATTGATATAATACGGATAGCTAGGTGTTCAGATCGATTGGGATTTGCAAGAGATTGGATCCCAATTCGATAGGAAACCCTAGAAATCTGAATTGGGTTGAAATTGAGTTTCCTTAGTATTGGTTTGCAAGAGATTGGACCGATACTAGGATTCTCGGTTGCAATTCTATACCGATACCTGTTTGCAAGAGATTGGACGGGTAGGAACTATCCCAACCTAGGTCGTAGCCCGAGTTTGCACGAGAGTGGGCTCGGGATGCGATTGAACGATGACGTTGATCCTAATGCTTGCTTGCCTAGGCTAGGGTTTGCAAGAGATTGGACCCGAGCCTAGGTTTGCTATAGACCGGCAACAGCACGAGAGCGTGAGCTAGGTTTTACATTCAGTTGCAACTAGTTCACCTGACATTCTACACTAGCAATTGTGAAACCGATGAATCACAATGACGAGATACGGTGAGTAGCGGGGATTCCCTATTCCCTAGGCGTCTTTATTTGATTTTATATCTCTTTTTACATTGTTTGACGATTGTGACAACATCGCCGAAAGGCAATTTCCTACTTTTCTGTCCCCATAGCCAGGTTGTTCGGAGAAGGCACTATCATACGTCCTCCCTGTGTTCGATACCCTCTCGTCGCTACACCGTGCGCTTGCGGTAAGACTACACGGTCGCTCTTTAGGGTGTATGCCCGGGTGCGATCAAGTTTTTGGCACCGTTGCCGGGGAGGCGATTGTGTTTGATCCTACCACCCTAGCTATTTCTTTCTTTTTATTTTATTTCTTCATTTTTTTATCTAACCCTTCCATTGTGCTAATCACTTCTTTGAAACTTTGCTTTCCCGTGCATGTACACGAGATCCACAGCGGACCCCGTAGATATATTGTTTGATCCTGAGATCGAGCGTACATTGCGAAGAATCAGAGCGGAGAGGAGACCCGATACGGAAGGGAGGTTTATGAACGTTCGGGAGACGCCTGAAGAGTTAGCGGCAAGAATGGCGAGGATTATTTCCATTCGAGATAGACTCCAGCCTAAGACTTCCTCCACTACCTCATCCATAGCTATGCCGCAGTTGGCGGCCGATAAAAACTTCGAGTTGAAGACCGGATTAGTGGTCCTTATGCAGCAGGATCCTTTTCATGGGAATCCCCATGAAAACCCCCACTACCACATCCAGCTCTTCCTATCAAAGTGTGCCACCTTCCAGATGCCGGGCGTCACCCTAGATGCCATCAGACTACGCATCTTCCCCTTCACACTAAAGGATAAAGCTCTTTATTGGTTGAGGACGCAAGCTGAAGGAGTCTTCACCACATGGGATGAGTTGGCGAGCGCGTTTATCGACAAGTTCTATCCGCCCTCCAAGATGGTAAAGATTAGGAGTGCTCTCATGTCCTTCAAGCAAGGACCTCAAGAGACACTCTACGAGGCATGGGAGCGCTTCAAAGACCTGCAGCATCAGTGCCCCCACCATAGCATTGAAGATTGGGACCTCGTCCATAGCTTCTACAATGGTCTCCAACCGGGGACCAAGCAGATTATTGATGCCACGGCAAATGGGGCCATCCTATCGAAGACTCCCGACGAAGCTACGGCCTTACTTGATGAGATGGCCTCGAACAATCAACAGTGGGGCAACGAGCAAGGACACTCTTCGTCCTCCTTGAAGCCATCTAGCATCTATGAGGCCAAGGCTGTGGCGGAGCTTGCCAACAAGTTTAATTCTCTCCACAAGGTAGTGGAGAGACTAGAGAAATATATTACGGAGCCCCAAGGAGCCCCTTCCACATCCACACCAACAAGTCAAATGTGCGATTGGCAAGACCAATCCCAAGAAATGTATTTGGGAGGAGAACAAGGAGATGGATCTTTGGAGCAAGTTTAATACGTCGCGGGGAACCAAGGATATTGGGCCAATCCGGCCACTAGAAACCATCCCGGTTTCTCCTATGCCAACAATGATGGAGCATTGAACCCCCCCGCAACAACTACCTCATCAAGCTCGACCACAACAACAACAACAACAACATTATCCACCAAGGGGGCCACCGCAACAAAATTTCCCACCAAGGCAACAAGTGGGACCCTATAGGCCGCCAGGATACAATCAAGGGTGGAGAAATCCAAACCCTCCACAAGCTCAACAACGATCTGAATTTGAAGCTAAGGTGGAGGAGTTTATGGTCGAGCAGAAGAAGATCAACGCTTCCTTGAAGGCGGGCCAAGACTCTCTTACAACTGTCGTTGGACAAATTGCGGAGCAACTTGCGTTGCTCAATTGAAACAGTCAACAGTTGCCGGCTCAACCCGAGCAAAATCCACGGGGCAACACCGGCCATATCAACGCCGTGGTTGCAGTTACTACGAGAGGCAGGAAGGATACCACTCCCGTCATGATTCCTACCGAGGAGCCCGTGGTGGAGATTGTAGAGCCAAGCGAGCCGGTCATTGAAGTTGAGAGAGAGAAAGAGCCGCAAGGGGAAGAAAAGTCCAGAGCGGAGCAGCAGATTGAGGAGCGCCGTTTTATGCCACCGATCCCATTCCCTTAGAGGCTAGCTAGAGCAAAGATGGAGAAACGGCTAGCCAAGTTTCTCGAGTATTTGAGAGGGGTAAGCCTCAATATCCCCTTCCTCGACGCTATCGTGGAGATCCCGACATACGCCAAGTTCTTAAAGGATTTGATTACGGGAAGAAAGATGAAGGAGAAAATCATGCTCGCTGAGGAGGGGACTTGGTTCACAAGGAAAGAGAAGGAGCCCGCCAAATTCAAAGATCCGGGGAGTTTCCGAATTCCTTGCACCTTAGGCGGCGTCCCTCTACAAAAGGCGTTAGGAGACTTAGGGGCTAGTGTTAGCCTCATGCCTCTCTCTATGTTCCGAAGACTGAACACCGGCACAGATTTGAAGCCTACCGACATGCGGATACAACTAGCAGATGGTCGGATCACAAGGCCGGTAGGGATCGCAGAGGACATCCCGTTACAAGTCCCGGGAGGCATATGTTTGCCATGCGACTTTGTGGTCATGGATGTCAAGGAGGAGGGTGATACGTCGCTAATACTTGGACGCCCATTCCTCGCCACCACCGGTGTCATTGTCGACGTACGTGAAGGGACTCTAACATTGAACGTCGGCAACATCGAAGTGGAGCTTCATATACCCAAGGCAATGAAACACATGCCTTATCATGAGGAGCTCGACTATATGGACCTCCTTGACGAGGTCATTGAGGAGGCAATCCCCCATTCCATCGGCGCAATATTCGAGGATGACTTCGAAGAAGGCCCAGATTTGGGCCAAGAAGAAAAGACGAAGCACTCCCCCCGATCTCTCCATGGAAGTTGACGAAGGCGACGCTGATGTCGCAAGAATACGGGAGCTCTGTAAGCTCTCAAAGATGAGGACTCCGAAGAAAGCTCCACCGATACGAAAATCGGTGTCACCGGTGAAGCCGAGGCCTGGAGCAAGCACTAGCTTGGGGGAGCCACCCCCCAACACTACCCGAGACGAAGGAGCACTGAGGAAGAACACGCCGCCACAACATCCAAATCCGAGCGTTCTTCCTGGTAAATTCGACGGGTGCATCTCATATGCACCCAACATCCCGCAATGAATTGAAAATCCAAGGGGGTCGAGCTCAAGACCTTAAACGAGCGCTTGTCGGGAGGCAACCCGACGGTTATCGCTTTATTTTTACTTTGGTCTTTTCTTTTTGTTTTAGAATTTATTAGTGTTTCTGAGTCTTTTTGCCCGAATTAATTTGTGACAACGGGTCCTATTTTCCTTGACAGGAGAGGAGAAAGGGATATATACCATTAGGAGGATGAACAAGGCGACGAAGACCGCTCCAGGAATGCGCTCGATGCTTAGGAGGAGGAAGAAATCAGCTGGAGGAAGAAAACAGAGATTAGAGCCCAAACAGAGCCAAACAGCAGAAAACAGGAATCACTCGGCCGAGTACACTAGCCACTCGGCCGAGCACATAAGTTTGTCCGCCCGAGCGGCGCACCAACGAGGGAAGTCTGCTGTACCCAACTCTCTGTTTCTTTTCTTGATTTCAGTATAATTGCCACTCGGCCGAGTATATATCTTCACTCGGCCGAGTGAAACTGATACGCTCCTAGGGCGAGAACTGCCGAGTAGCTTGTGCCACTCGGCCGAATGGACTTTTCTCACTCGGCCGAGGGTGGCAACTCCACTCGGCCGAGTCGTAAGCGGGGAGGAATTTTCAAAAATATTTCCGTTACGATCACTCGGCCGAGTGACACTTTCACTCGGCCGAGTCGTAACTTTTCCTTTATAAGAGACGCGGGCTCGGCACGGAATTCGAAGCGTCACAATCTTCGTTCGCCCGAGCCCACGCCCCTTTACTCCCAACCGCTGTGATCTCACCCCGACTCACCCAATCTCACCTGTCGACGGTGGTGCTCGTCCGACCACCGCCGCCGACCACCGCCGCCGACCACCGCCGTCGCTCCGCCCGAGTCGCCGGCGACCCTCTCACCGCCGGCCGAGCTCCGGTAACCCCCATTTCGCCCAATTTTCTCCTATTTCTTGTATTTTTCAACGATCCATGTGCTAATCAAACCCCTAAATCAAATTAACTTCAATATTTATCTATTATACCCCTAACCCCCCATACATTTTGAATGTTACACGCTGGTATCTTCGTTTGATGTGCAGTCTATATTGGGGAGCTTAGGGGAGTTTAGGGGAGCTTCCGGGGAGCGTTTTTGGCTTTGTGGAGGCGGCGTCTTCGCACGCATCCACTATTTTGCTCTCGCGGTGTGTTCCGGTATATTCGTTCCACTTATTTTCGCACGCCGCACTTTTTCTGTTTTTGGTGAGCACTCGGGGCACCTATGCCGCCCCGGACACGACCACGGTCTAGGAGAGCTTCCGCCAAGCGAAAGCGGACGGATGAGCTCGGCCCCTCCCACGCGATGGAGTACTCTCCTCCGCCTACACCACCTCACCCCGCACAGCCACAGCATGCAGACCCCGTTCACCCCGCACAGCCACTCCCAGTCGACCCACTGCCACCACCGGCTCCTATCGTCGGGCCGCTGGGTATTACGTTCCGAGACAATGCACATCGCGTCGCTTTTGAGCGTATCGCCCAGCGCTCGATAGTGCCCTCCAGGTTCACACACCTTGCTGACCTAGACCGACTGGGGGTACTTGAGGGGATGCTCACGTTGTACGACAACGTGGGTTGGCGAGACTTTCTTTCCGTGTCGGCGGACACCTACGTCCGCCCAACACTCGAGGTGCTCAGCTCGATCACCCGGATCGCTGAGGGATGCTCCTTCTGACTCATGGATCGAGAGTGTCAGATCACTCTCGATATGCTTCGAGCGTTCTTTCAGTGGCTCGCTGTCCCCACACCCGACCGAGCCTATGCCCCCACACACATCCCTCCCCCATCCTTCGATTCACACGCCTTCTGGGCCAGGATCACAGGTTTACCTCAGGCCTTTGACCCTAGTAGGGCCAAGGCCTCGGCCATAGTCCACCCCTGCCTCCGCATAGCACAGCGCCTTATGGCGGCCACCTTTCTGGCGAGGTACGAGCCTGGGACGATGTCTACGCCTGAGCTCTATATGCTCTACACAATGACTCGCCCCAGAGTTCTTGATAGGGATGGAGTCACGTTGGCCCCCACCGTTGAGATAGATGTCGCTAGCTGGTTTTTGGACCGCATCATCGTATCGGTGGGCGCTCGCTCTCCGATATGTTGCGGCGGCCTGATCACTCTGCTAGGCCTGATGACCGGCGAGGACCTTCCGGCTGACCTGCGACGAGCCCCGGGCCCCACTGCACTTTCGATAGACGTCATGGCCCAGATGAAGATGCTTCGTCCGCACGGTCAGCGGCACTGGGTTTGGTTGCACGGTCCGTACGGTGCTGACTACATGATCCTTCCGAGCCCCGCTCAGACACACATAGGACCAGCACAGGTGGACTGGCTTCCGGCGATGGATCTCCTGATCCCCGCCGCCTACGTGCTTGAGGCCGAGGAGGATGAGCAGGCTGAGCAGGCACACGCTGCACCCGTCGACCCCGTGGCCCCTCAGCCTGTGCCTGGGATTTCTGCTGCTCTCGACACCACTGTCCACACTTCTGTCGGTGTCGGGAGTACACTTGCTGAGACCACCTCCACTACCACCACTCCCACCACCACTACCACCACTGCTGGCCCTCTGTCGGTTGAGCCACTCACTTCTCTGCTACCCGAGCGTCCACCCACCATACTTGAGAGCGGCGAGCCTTCTTTCGCTGCCGTCATGGAGACCATGGCCAGTATGATCTCCGCTGGGATTTCGCCTTTTGGACCCCTTACTTCCTCCCCAGCGGTTGACCCTATTGTCTCCACTGCGGCCGTACTATCTGAGAGTGTCGTGACGTCTATTCTCACGTCTGTGTCACTGACCTCTCTTGCCGCCTCGTCGCCATTTTTGTCTTACACTTCCGCTGCTGCTGCTTCCACCTCACACCAGCCTGCGTCCCAGCCTCGCACTGAGGCTGGGCCCCCACTTGTGAGCACAACACCCTTCCTCCACATGCCTACTGATCCCATCCACTACACCACACGTGCCAGCCAGCCCCATCCTGCACAGCACAGACACGTGCGTCCCTCTGCACCACCTCCCCCCGACACTGTACTTCAGAGCATTTGTGCTCTTGAGGGGGCGGTGAGTGGCCTCAGAGGCGACCTCAGGACACTGTCTGCCACCGTCACCGCTATGGACCGCCGCTTCGACCTACTTCCGGGCATTCACTATTGCCTCACTCAGATTCTCGAGCGGCTTCCTCGCGTACCCACACCTACACCCACGCCTACACCCACCCAGCAGGTACCCACACATACACCCACACCTACACCCACACCCACCCAGCCTGCTCCTACACCCACACTCCCACCCACCCAGCAGACTGTTCCCCAGCCACCACCACCTCCACCTCCGCCTCAGGACGGAGACGGCACAGCACCACCCTCTTAGGCACACCCTTGATGCCATTGATCTTTTTTGCCGTTATGCTGCCCGTCTCTGCTTGGTCCTGATGATTTTTGCCCACCTCCACCTCCCCTCACTGTTTTGGATCCACATTTTGATCATATCTTTCTATATCATTTTTGGGAGGGAGGGAGAATATTTTTGGTGACACTCTTATATCTGATTCACTCTTATATCTGCTTGCATCATGCCCACATCATATCTTTATTTTGTTTTTTTCTTTCTTTTTCATCATGCATGCATCCTCACCTACCCCTCCCATTACACGTCTCTCAGTGTGCCACACTTCGCACATTGAGGACACTGTGCACTTTAGCTTGGGGGAGTGAGTTCTCACGCTTTTTGATTTACCACCTTTATTTGTAGTTTTTTTTTCACGCCATTTTCGCATTTGCACTCATTTTCATCACTTTTTCTTTTTTTACCATGCATCACGTTTTTCTTATTTTCTTCGTGTGCCGCATTGTAAATAGTTTTATTTTCCCTTTTTATCTTTATTTCTTTCATCTCATGCTAGAGATGACTTTTCTGTGATGATGATGACGTGGAGTTAGCTTTCTCTATATGCATGCTATATTTGTTATGTCTTAGCTTTTATTTCTGATATCATATGCTATGATCTGCCTTGCATTTAGAGATAGTAACCCACACTTTTTCCGTATGAAAATGGATGAAATTCTATTATTAGCTGAGTCTGAATATTCATATGTATGCTATCGTAGAAAACACACCAAGATTCACGCATTGAATGCTTATATCTGGAGTACCGTTTTCTTTTCCTATATCACTTCTATTTGCATGACTTGTACACTTCACTTCAGGATGATTGAATGATGTTAGCTATGATAAATCTGGATTAGTTTGCTTTTTTGAGATCGAAACCGAGTAGATTAGATTACCCTGCTGAAGTTGTCATGCACGTCCTATAGAGTGAACTGAGAGACATATTTATTTCTTTCTCCACATATCTTGAACATTAATTCTCTATTTTAAAATCATTGGTGAATCTCCCCTTAGCGATTCTAGTATTTGGCATTTCCCCCGTTATTAAATTCCTAGCTCCAAATTCCCCCGAAATCCAAAGAAAAAAAAATACTTGTATATCCTTCTCTTTGATTTGGGATCATTGTGTATATTGCTATGAAAAAAAGGGGGAAAGAAAAAGATTTGAAAAAAAGGAAAAGAAAAGAGAAAGGAAGCTCAAAACGATCCCATCGCATACCCCTTCTCTCTTTCTTCCCTCTTTTTGTTTTTATTTTTATTTTATTTTACTTTTGGAGCATCAATAGAGATGGGGAATGTAAGTATAGTTTTGTATATGCCACCACGCTTATAGATAAGCTTGGGGGAGAGAATCCAATGATGTGTGAGAGAGTGACTACCTGACGGTGCATGACAACCTAGGCTAAGTAATATTCTATACTCGGTGAGATTGTTTTAGCTTCACGAAATCCAGAAATCTACGCCTAGCATTCACTTCATGAAATCCACGCTTTTCTATTCTTCCTACTATATTGTGTGATATCCTCTATACTCCTCATAGAAAGCATTCAATTGAAAAGTGTGTGATCTGCGATATTGTATACCGCTTTAAATGATTCAGACGATGTTAATCTTAGAATTATTCCATTTTTCATGCTATATCGATATTCTTGGGTTTTCTATCTCTATTTGCACCATTATACTATGATATCGAAATAAAAATCTTTGACATGTGTTTTACATTCGATGCATGCTATATGAGTAAGCAAACCCCACGTCCTGAGAAAAATGATCTAGCAGCTTCCCTCTTCGCTTTCTTCTTTCTTTTTTCGTTTTCCGTTTTTCCATCGTTTTCATTTTCTAAATCCATCGGGTTCGCCTTTTACTTATCTTCCTCGAGGACAAGTAAGAGGTAAGCTTGGGGGATTTTGATCACTCCATATTTTACACCTTTTTCCCGCATGTTTGCATGCCATTTGAATCGCTCAAATCACGTTTTTCACAATTTATCGACAACATTGCGATACTTTTCACGATTTGTTGTTTTTTGTCGTATTTCAGGAGATTTGGAGCGATTTGGAGTGATTCCGAGATACACCCACTCCGGAGTGTCACCGACGACTTCCCTGAGGGGTATTTTGAGATTGGAGAGGAGCGGAAGAAGAAAGAACGTCGTAGGAGCGACGAGGAGGCAAAAATACGCAATTTGGGCATCTTCAGTATCTCACTCGGCTGAGTGAAGGAGTCACTCGGCCGACCAACGAGACCCCGCTCGGCCGGCCAGATCGGACACGCTCCAAGCAGTATATCAGCGTGCACTCGACCGAGCATCAGAAGCCGACTCGGCCGAGTGACGTATCCCGTCCGCCCGAGTGGCACCCAGACGACGGCCATCAAAAAGAGCCAACTTACTGTAATTCGTCAGTCTGAGCAGCAGAAGCCCGACTCGGCCGAGTGGCAATTGCCGTCCGCCCGAGTGAAGATAGCCCGAATTTTTTATTACATATGCAAGTTGCTTGTAATTTCGCCCGACCTGAAAGCTGAAGATCGTGTCCATCATCCGCTGATAGGTTGCCCCAGAATTCTTCAACCCGAACGGCATCTTTGTGTAGCAGAAAGTGCCCTTGTCGGTGATGAAAGATGTCTTCTCCTCGTCAGCCTCCGCCATTGGGATTTGATTGTAGCACGAGAATGCATCCATGAAGCTCAGCAGTTCGTAACCCAATGCTTGGTCGACCAGGTGGTCGATCCTCAACAAGGGAAAGCTGTCCTTCGGGCACACCTTGTTGAGGTCAGTGAAGTCGACTCATATGTGCCACTTCCCACTAGCCTTCTTCACCATGACTATGTTGGAAAGCCACTCTGGGTAGCTCACCGGCCTGATAAACTTGGCCTTAAGGAGCCGCTCCACCTCCTTGCCCGCTGCCCTTATCTTCTCTCCTCCGGAGCTCCTCTTCTTCTGCCTGATCAGACGAGCTTCCGGGTCCGTGTTTAGCTTATGGGCGATCACTGCAGGATCGACTCCGGGCATATCTGAGGGTGACCATGCGAAGATGTATGCATTCTCTCTGAGGAGATTGATGAGTCTCACCCTCAGAGTGGCTGGGAGCTTTGTGCCGATGGATACAATCTTGCCCTCCTCCGCAGACAATCTTGCCCTCCTCCGCAGACACGGGCACTTCTTCGATCTCCTCTGCCGGGGTCGGTCGCTGGTCGCAGTAGTCCTCCTGCTCATCGAGGAGATTGATCACTCCATATTTTACACCTTTTTCCCGCATGTTTGCATGCCATTTGAATCGCTCAAATCACGTTTTTCACGATTTATCTACATTGCGATACTTTTCACGATTTGTTGTTTTTTGTTGTATTTCAGGAGATTTGGAGCGATTTGGAGTGATTCCGAGATACACCCACTCCGGAGTGTCACCGACGACTTCCCTGAGGGGTATTTTGAGATTGGAGAGGAGCGGAAGAAGAAAGAACGTCGTAGGAGCGATGAGGAGGAAAAAATACGCAATTTGGGCATCTTCAGTATCTCACTCGGCCGAGTGAAGGAGTCACTCGGCCGACCAACGAGACCCCGCTCGGCCGGCCAGATCGGACACGCTCCAAGCAGTATATCAGCGTGCACTCAGCCGAGCATCAGAAGCCGACTCGGCAGAGTGACGTATCCCATCCGCCCGAGTGGCACCCAGACGACGGCCATCAAAAAGAGCCAACTTAATGTAATCCGTCAGTCTGAGCAGCAGAAGCCCGACTCGGCCGAGTGGCAATTGCCGTCCGCCCGAGTGAAGATAGCCCATCGGCCGAGTGACGACAACTCACTCAGCCGAGTGACGCCCGATGTGACGACCCCCAAGACCCCAGAGTTACTGGAATCCGTCAGGGTCCCTCACTCGGCCGAGTGACCTTTGTCACTCGGCCGAGTGAGCAGCGCTGCCTGTAGCAGAAATCACGATTTTGGAGCTGCGCAGGGGCAGTTTGGTCACGAATTTTTGGGCAGTTTTGGGGGGTATTTAACCCCAGATTCTAACCTAGTTTAGGGAGCTTTTTCTATTGCTTTTGGCAGCCTTTTTAGTTTATATTTTTAGAGTTTAATTCTTGTGATTGGAGAGGAGAGAAAAGTGTTATTTTGTTGGATTCTTGGAAAGCTACATTGGTTTGTCTCCCTCTCTATTAAAAATCCTATTTTTATTGCTATTTTGAATATTGCTATGAATTCCATTGATGTTTCTATTGATTATTCTTCCATTAGCAATATGATTTGTGAGTAGTTTTAACGTCTTAGGGCGTGGGGATGAACCCTACGAGCCCAATTTCCGATTTGTGACGATTTGGTAGAACTATTGCTAGAATTAATTAGGGCTAGTTTGGAATTGATATAATACAGATAGCTAGGTGTTCAGATCGATTGGGATTTACAAGAGATTGGATCCCAATTCGATAGGAAACCCTAGAAATCCGAATTGGGTTGAAATTGAGTTTCCTTAGTATCGGTTTGCAAGAGATTGGACCGATACTAGGATTCTCGGTTGCAATTCTATACCGATACCTGTTTGCAAGAGATTGGACGGGTAGGAACTATCCCAACCTAGGTCGTAGCCCGAGTTTGCACGAGAGTGGGCTCGGGATGCGATTGAACGATGACGTTGATCATAATGCTAGCTTGCCTAGGCTAGGGTTTACAAGAGATTGGACCCGAGCCTAGGTTTGCTATAGACCGGCAACAGCGCGAGAGCGTGAGCTAGGTTTTACATTCAGTTGCAACTAGTTCACCTGACATTCTACACTAGCAATTGTGAAACCGATGAATCACAATGACGAGATACGGTGAGTAGCGGGGATTCCCTATTCCCTAGGCGTCTTTATTTGATTTTATATCTCTTTTTACATTGTTTGACGATTGTGACAACATCGCCGAAAGGCAATTTCCTACTTTTCTATCCCCATAGCCAGGTTGTTCGGAGAAGGCACTATCATACGTCCTCCCTGTGTTCGATACCCGCTCGCCGCTACACCGTGCGCTTGCGGTAAGACTACACGGTCGCTCTTTAGGGTGTACGCCCGGGCGCGATCAGAGATTGACCGACAAGGCCTGCTCCGGCGCCTTGTGCTTGGTGGACCCGACATAGCAACTCCGGGACAGCTTTTAGCTCCTCCGTACTTGCCCCACCCCCTGCGGAGTCTGAAATTTAACCATTTGATGAAACACGCTGGGGAGAGCTTCGATGGAGGTCATGCATGATCGCCCTATGATTCAGTTGTATGCCGACACAATGTCGAAAACAACGAACTGTATCATGCAGGTGACGACCCTTGCTCCTCCCCTAGAGATACGGGCATGGTGATCACTCCGGCAATGGGGACCGAGTGGCCGGTGAAGCTGACGATCGGGCCCGTATAAGGCCTTAGGTCCGCCAGTTTCAGCCCAATCTTCTCGAATTTCGACATGAACAGGATGTCGCAGGAGCTCCCCGTGTCGATCAGGAGGCGGCTAAATGATGGTCGTCCCGATCTGAGCTTCGATGACAATGGTGTCGTCATGTGGTAGCTCGACCCCCTCTAAGTCGTCATTAGTGAAAGTGATGGGCGGTCGAGCCACTCTTCTCCTCTTCGCCCCTGCGCCAAGGTCTGCCGCCATCACTTGTCGAGCGTATGCCTTCTTGCCCGAAGACGATGTGCCACCCGAGGATGGTCCACCGCATATCACATCTATGCGCATGACCTCCCTTTGCGGACGAGGTTCTTCCTGTTCGACGTTCGAGGGGCGGGTCTGGCCTCTGTACTCCCTGTGGAGCTCTCTCTTCTCGAGCTAGCCTCCTCCCCTCGACGAAGCCTTGGAGGTGGCCCGCTTGAAGCAATTTTCAGTGTGAAGCAATTGTCGGTATCGTGACCGTGATCTCGATGATACCGACAATACTTCTGCAGATCCCTCTTAGCAAGGTCTGACCTCAACTCCTGAGGTGGGTCTTGTAGCAATCTGGCCCTCGTCGCGGCGGCTAACCCCTCGATCATCACGGCATTGAACTACGTGTACTGGGCCCGTTGTGGTCTTTCCGGCCTCTGGACCATCTGCACAGGCTCTCTGGCGGCAGGCGATCTTGCAGCCGACGCCCCTCTGGATCATGCCTCTGCTGGGCCAGCTGGTCGTAGCCCCTGGGTCCGTCCTCCTGCCTCGGCCGGAAGTTGGGCCGATGCTCGCTGCGGGGCGCCTCCGTCCTGGCGGCCCCTTTCCCCGTTCCTAGGGCCTCCTCGCTCAGCATGTACCTCTCCGCCTGAGTGACAAGCTCGTCAAAGTCGACAGGTGGGTCTCGGAGGAGGGATTTGTGGAGGCTACGGCTAATCAATCCCTTCGTGAAAGCCGCCATGACTAACTCGTCCCCGCAAGTCACTACACCAAGCTTCTCATCTTGGAAGCGATGCAAGAACTTCCGGATCGTCTCTCCTTCTCTCTGGATGACCGTGAATATGTAGTCCATGGGCTTCTTCCTCATCCACCTCGCTCGAAATTGCTGGCAAAATTTGTGGGACAACTCGCCAAAGCACTGGATGGTCCTGGCGGGCAGACTGTTGTACCATTCCAAGGCCGAGCACTGCAAACTCTAATGGAATCCCCGGTATAGGAATGTGTCGTCTGCACCTTGTATTTCCATTACCCCCTGTACTTCTGCATATGCACGAGGGGGTCGCCCACACCTTTGTAGAGCTCAAGCTGGAGAAGCTTGAACCTCGAAGGTCTCGGGGCTGAAGTCACCCATCTCGCCAATGGCATGGCTTCATCGGGGTAAGCAGGGTGCTCGAGGGTACGCCCCCTCCGTCTCTCGGGGGTTCTACTCCGGTCGCAGCCTTATTGGCGTCGGTCATCACGCTCTGGTGAAGGGGGTGGTTGTCGAGGTGGGCTCCTCCTGTGCGACGGGGATCCGGCTGACGGCGGGCTACGCGCACTCCTACGCCGTTGGCCCGAGGTCGACATCTCCGGGACCTTCTGGTTCTCTTGCCAAAGCCTCTCGCGCTCGTCGATGATGAAGCAGAGGTGTCGACGAGTGGCCTCCTCTGCACGACGGGCTTCTTCGTCGAGACAGGCTTGATGGGCGGCGTCCGTCTCATCCTCTTGGCGTCTTTTGTTGGCAGCAGCTTCTTCCTCGCGCTCCCTCAACTGAGTTGCCTCTATTTCTTCGTCGAGGAGTTTTTACTGGGCAGCAATCCCCTCGGTGACCCTCTTCGTCCTGCTTCTTCTTCCAACTGAGGACAAAGGTTTCGTCTCAAGTTGGGGGGCTCAGAAGGGCCTGGTTGTACCGCCGCTCTGATCGCCTCGAAGTCTCTCATCATCTTGGCGATGGCCTTGAAGCTTTGTTGGAGAGAACAGGCTGAGACCTGGACGGTCTCAGCCATCCCCTCAGGGGGTAGGTCCGTCAAGGGAGTCCTTTGGGAGGTTGTGTGACTCCTCATCCATGTGGGCTTTGCCACGGTCGGGACTTCGATTGATAGGTATGGAGTTAGACATGGGTGTGACCCTTCGTTCCCATAAACGGCGCCAATTGTTACGGGGTAAGGTCCATGTACAATGAATTTGTATCGAGGAGAACCAATGGCACAGTGGTTACAAGTTGAATGAGGAGTGGGTAGGTCGTTTACAGGTAGTGAGGGGGTAGTGAGGCTAGGCACCCTTCGGAGGACAATCTCTGGATCGATCCTGGAAGTCCGCCGCTAGTTCACCGCTCGCCACGAGAAGATCACCGGACGCACGTTGCTTGGAAGGAGACAACATGCGCACTGAGCAGCTCGCCAGAAAGGCCGGGTTGGGTTCCAACCCTTAGCCTCTCTGATACATAAGTTAGTATTAGGGCTTAAAAGGGGGGGCTAGACACGTAGGTCGAGGTAAAGGTAGGTCGACCTAGCGTGGCGAGCTATAGTGGAAGAACAAAGATGTAGACGACCTTTGCTGTTGTGTGAGAGAGCAAGAGTTTGAGAATCAATTTACCAACCCTTCTCTCGATGTAGGTGAATGGGTATTTATAGCTGATAGAGGCGGTTAGGTGGGGCTGAGCTGGCACATCAGACTACGGAAGCTTTGGCTGAGGATGTCAGAGCTGTGCGTGTCAGCCATGTTTTTGTCAGACGGCGCAATGGCCAAGGGCGTTTTGTCAGAGTGTCAGAGCCAAAAGCACCAAACGGTCAGTGGTGCAGTGGCCAGGGTGTGCTTTGTCAGGCTGTCGAGCGGTGGACGCGTCAGTGGCATCCTGGCACAAGGTTGTTTGTCGTGTCCGATGAGCCAAAGGGCCGTCGAGGTGCATCCGTAGAGCGGAACCGCACTTGAATCACCTGGTCGCTCTCAGTAGATGACGGTCGACCTAGTTGTACGCCTGGCGAGCTTGGAAGGAAGCGGGCGCCCAACTGGCAAGGTTCGAGGCGAAGTGAGCTCTTCCCACTAGTCGAGGCGGACTTCGGGGTTGATGGGCAATGAGCGGGCTGAGGGGGGAACCCGCGATCAACCGGCGAGGTTAGGACGAAAAGCGTCGTCCCGCTAGTCGAGGTGAACTTTACAAAGGAAAGGGGCGGGCTGGCTGTGTGTCTGGCGAGCTTGGATGAAAGGTCGGAGTATCACGATCTTTAGGTCGTAACATTACTCATATGTGAGGCATGACCATGGCTGGCACTATGACAGATAAATCATGTGTACTTTTCAAGATGCATGCTAGCATTTGCGGATTTACAAAAAAGTCCCAAAAACTTCTTCATTTGAGTAACTTGGTCCACAGTTGCCCTCCCAAAAAGGAACAGATCATCTGCAAACAAAAGGTGTGATATTGCAGGGGCCACATCTTCCAAGCATTATATGTTTCCACTTATTTTGAGTAACAACATCAGATATCAATAATCCCAATCTTTTCATGAATAACACAAAAAGGTAAGGGCTTCAAGGATCACTTTGACACAAACCCTTTTGTGGCTTGAGAAGCTTCCATATAGAACTAAAATTTGAGGCGTAGTAACATAGAACATAATTTTTTGTGCTGTTTTGATCATTACTTCTTATAGTTCATGAATTAAACTCTGGTTTCATTATGTTTGGTGGCTTTCTTTGATACATCGGAAAGCAGTATAAAACGTGCACGGATCGGGCCTCGATACCTACCTCTCCAAAAGAGGGGGATAGAATTATGAGCAATTGATGGTTGGCATGTTTGGTGGCTATCAAACCCTAGTTTATAAAACTCCTTTTTTGTTTTGAGTGAGGGAGACTTATGGTCTCCACTCCCTCATTATCCACCATAACACTCCACTACTATGTAGTGGGGGTGAACCCTTGGGCTACTAAGTGTAACATCCTATACTATGAATGAATAAAAGGATACCATGGGCTATTGCTATGGTTGCTCTTTCTCCAAACACGTTATTAGCACGAAGCTCTAGAAAAAAATTTGAGCCACAAAATTTTATTCCATCTTCCCCACATATTTTTCCATCTTGCGAAGGAATCTAGTTGTTGCGGCAAAATTTTTGCGATGACGAGCGATCGATTACTTGCAAGGCATTGCGGGAGCGGGGATTTTTTTCTATCTACAGATTTTTTGGTTCTTCCCTAGATCATTGATCTAGAGGTATACTTCTTTTCCCGTAGATATAGATTATGGACCATAAAATTTTTTATTACATATGCAAGTTGCTTGTAATAATCAAATCATAATACAAATAAAAACTATTTTATTACAAAAAAATTATCTCCGTTATTGTCTTCATCTTTGCTGACGACCAACCCGCCTGAAGCGGCATGTCAAAGGATTTTCTGGCTATCGCCCGAAGCGATTTACATGCTATGATATGTTGCTGGAAATCAGGACATATTACATGCTCATTATGTTGTTTATTTCTCTTAATCTAGAACTGATATTGTTCTGAAAATTTTATGGCTAAGGGTTTGGACTATTTTCTACAACCCTCATGTTGTGAACTTTGTTTAATTCGGACTGTAAATAGGAGTAATAGTTTAATCTTTCCAACATGGCTGATTTTATCCTGTCTGTATACCTTTCACGAAAACAGTGATCAGTCCCTCAATACTTAATGAAATTTAGTGTTCTTGGTCTCGTTGGAAAGATAACTTCAAGATCAACAACTTTGTAGTTTTTTTACTTTTGCTGAATTGGACTGAAATTAGGAGTAATTAAGTTATGAAGTCAATGCAGTTTCTGTTTTCAATTCCAGTACATGTACACTTTGGCGTAAATTCTGTAGAAAATAGAATACTCATCTAAACTTCATAAAAATTGATATGTGAACCCAGGACACATATATGTACAACTTTCATTTACATTGAATTGTCACATTCTGTACAAAAATATGGATAAATTTGCTGTTAAACCTGACTGTTATGAAATTTCCAACCAATCTGAAATTTATGGGAGTTGGATTTTGATTCTCAACCTGTTTTAATAAATAAATTTATATCTGGCTACTGGGCCTGATTCCCTTAACTGGCCGAAAATGTCTCTTATTACATATAAAGGGCCTGTCTAAATAGTAAAATCTGTTTTTAATTCAGATTTCTATTAAAAATCTTTAAAAATTCAGGAAAATCCAGAAAAATTCTGAAAAATAAGGATAAATCATAAATCATTTATTGGCAATAAGTTTTAATTTTTGGAGATTTTTTGTTAATAAAATAATGTCTTTGGTCCATATAATATTAATAACATCACTATTTGCATAATTATTACATTGGATTAATTAGTATTTTATGTTTAATAATTTTGAAAGGTCCTGAGATCGCTCTGACGTTAGTTATCTAACCTAACGGTGCATTATATGTCTCCTCGTGGCCTAAGTAATTATTAAATATTTTAATTTTTCCATATAATTACTTGCATGTGATGTTGCGCAATGATTTATGCATGTGTTTGTTGCATAATTTATAAATTGTGTGGATGTTTAATAAATTACGTTGTGGTTTTGGATCGGCCAGTTTGTCGCTATTTTATATTCCTCGTATTTTCTTTTCTTTTTTGAGAGAAATTGAATTGTAATGAGGATATATTTGTATAAGCCAAAGACTAGAGTATCTTTCCTTGAAGACGAAGGCAAATTTGCAAATGTGCTGGGACCCCAATGGGTTTCCAAGTTGTACTTTTCCATTTTTGTCTTTTGTATTCTCTGGACTGTATCTCTTATGGACTTTAGACTTTATTATGTGGTGACTGGCCGATCCACGCAACTAATTTATTAATTTTACATGAATTTTTAATATGCTTTATTATTAATTCATGTTATTTTAAATGCATATATAATATGGCAAAAATAGCTAGCGTCGACTTTGAAGTTCTCGATGCAGCTGGAAAGGATTATCTGAGCTGACGTGTGGACCTGAAGTTCCACTTGCGCGCACAGGGCCTTCTGGCCACAATCTCTACTCATGTGCCTACGGCTACGGCCATAGTAACAGGCACTGCTGATGCAGCTTATACACCAATAGTCTCTGATGTAGATAAGGCGAAAGCCATAATCTATATCAGGCGACATATTGATCGGACCCTGAAGGCCGAACATCTTACTGTAGAACATCCAGTAGAGTTGTGGACTG
>CM061133.1:178682361-178716024 GCA_030789695.1 Scilla litardierei | reverse complement strand
GTTCAATCGCCCCTCGAGCCCACTCTCGTGCAAACTCGAGTTACGATCTAGGTTGTGATAGTTCGTATTCATCCAATCTCTTGCAAACGAATATGTGTATAGATTTACAATTAAAAATCCTAGCTTTGGTCCAATCTCTTGCAAACCAAATCTAGAGAAACCCAATTGTAAACCTAAATCGAATATCTAGGCCTTCCCATCGATTAGAATCCAATCTCTTGCAAATCCCAAATCGATGGAAATCCCTAGCTATCCGTAGGAAATCAATCACAACCTAACCTCCTAGCAATTCTAGCAATTTAGAATTCATTCTTCACAAATATGAAATTAGATCCATAGGGTTCATCCCCAAACCCTAGAACAACAAATCTACTCAAGCATAGCAATAAGGATATAAGAATCAATAAAAACCATTGCTTGCATATAAAAAGATAGAAAATCAAAGATTCAAATAATAAGAATAGAAATACTTAGCTTAGATGAAGAATTCCAATCCAAATACAAGCCTTTTGATCCAAGAGGGGGCCTAGGGCATGGCCTAACCTCTAAAATAAACTCTAATAAAACATAATGGGGATCCCCTCTAATGGTGGCTACAAACCCCTTAAATACTCCCCCAAAACCCTATCAAGAAACCCTAGAAAACCCCTCAAATTCGTGCCCAAAAACAGCCCAAACCGCAACTTAAAATCTGGGCCCAGGCCGCACTCGGCCGAGTGGAATATGTGACCCGGCCGAGTGACACTGACATGCAAATTCCAGCACTGCAGCATCAACTTGCAGAAATTCCCCAGATTTCATCCGACCTCCGATTTGCGCGTTCTTGGCGGCGTTGGAACCGTCATGAAGTCTACTATCCATAAAAAATATGAGAAAAATACTTTGATTGCTGGAATGATAGCAGATTTCAAAAGAGTGAGAGGCTGTCTGAAAATCTGGGCGCTGCATGTCCTCGGCATCACTCGGTCGAGTGGCAAATGTCACTCGGTCGAGGGGCATTTGGTACTCGGGCGGACGGCTTTCGTCACTCGGCCGAGTCGGGCTTCTGGGGCAGACTGACGGATTACAGTAAGTTGGACATTTTGGCTTGCCGTCGTCTGGGTGCCACTCGGGCGGACGGAGTCTCCGCACTCGGCCGAGTCGGCGTGCGATGCTCGGCCGAGTGCACGCTGATACATCTCTGTTGCGTGTCCGATCTGGCCGGCCGAGCGGGGTCTCAATGCTCGGCCGAGTGACTCCTTCACTCGGCCGAGTGGCATGCTGAAAATGCCCAATCTTCATCTTTTCGCTCCCCCGTCGCTCCTACGACGCTCTTTCTTCTTCCACTCCTCTTCCATTGCAGAATAACCCTCAAAAGGGCCATGGTTGACACTCCGGAGTGGGTGCAAATCCTCTTGATCTCACAATCAATCCAAATCGCTCCATATTTCCTGAAATACGACAAAAACAAGAAATAGTGAAAAGTATCACAATATTGTCGAATAATCGTGAAAAGCGTGATATGGGCGATCAAAACGGTATGCAAATATGCAGAAAAAAGGTGTAAAATATGTAGTGATCAAAATCCCCCAAGCTTGCCTCTTACTCGTCCTCGAGGAAGGTAAGTAAAAAGCGAACCCGGTGGATTCGGAAAACGAAAACGGCGAAAAAACGAAAAAAAATGAAAAACGAAGAAGAAGGAAAACCAAACGAAAATAAAGGAAGAAAGAAAGAAGAGGTAGGATGCTAGATCATTTTCTCAGGACGTGGGTTTCACTTACTCTTATGGCATGCACCGAGTGAGAAATACATGTCAAAGAATCTCATTTTGATATCATAGTAGAATAGTGCAAGTAGAAAATAGAAAACCCACGAACAACGGTATAATCATGAGAAACGGAATGATTTTAAAATTAACATCGCCTGAATCATCTAAAGCGGTATACAAGTCTCAGATCACACACTTTTCAATTGAACGCTTTCTATCTGGAGTATAAGAGTATTACATCATAGAATAGAGAGAATAGAAAAGTATGGGTTTCATGAAATGAATGCTAGGCTTAGATTTCTGGATTTCGTAAAGCTAGAAACAATCTCACCGAGTATAGAACATCACTTAGCCTAGGTTGTCGTGCTATGTCAAGTAGTCGCTCTCTCACACATCAATGGATCTCCTCCCCCAAGCTTATCTATAAGCGTGGTGGCACAAAATATTTACATCCCCATTTTTATAAAGCTCCGAAGGCAAAGAAGAGAAAGAAGAAAGAAAGAAAATAAGCGAGATGGGATCTTTTATTGAGGATTTTTTTTTTTCTCTCTTTTTTTTTTCTTTTTTCTTTTTTTTTTCTATATCATATATACAATGATCCCAATTCAAAGAGAGATAATGATATACGAGAATGTTCTTCTCTCTTTTATTATATATATATTTTTTTCTTTCTTTCTTTTTTTTTTTTTGGAATAAGAGATTTGGAGCTAGGAATTAATAACGGGGGAAATGCCATAAAATAGAATCACTAAGGGGAGATTCACCAATGATTTTAAAAGTAGAGAAATGTTGTTCAAGATTTGTGGAGAAAGAAATAAATACAACTCTCGGCTCACTCTATAAGACATGCACGACAACTTCAGCAGGGTGATCTAATCTACTCAGTTTCGATCGCAAAAAAAAAGCTAACTAATCCAGATATATCATAGCTAACAATCATTCAATCATCCGGAAGTGAAGTGTACAATTCATGCATATAGAAGTGATAAAGGAAAAGAAGTCAGTACTCCAGATATAGGCATTCAATGCGTGAATCTTGGTGTGTTTTCTGTGATAGCATACATATGAATATTCAGGCTCAGCTAATAATAAAATTCCATCCATTTTCATGAGGAAAAAGTGTGGGCTCCTATTTCTAAATGCAAGCGAGTCATAGCATATGATATCAGAAATGAAATCTAAGACACGACAAATATAGCATGCATATAGAATAAGCTAACTCCACGTAGACATCATCACAGAAAATTCATCTCTAGCATGAGATGAAAAATAAGGAAGAAGTAAAGATAAAAGGAAAATAGAACTATGCAATGTGGCACACAGGAAAGTAAGGAAAACGTGATGCATGGCAAAACAAAAGGGAAATAACGGAAAATGAGTGCAAAAGTGAAAAGCGGTGTGAAAGACTGAAAATAAAGGTGACAAATCGAAAAAAACGTGAAAGCTCACTCCCCCAAGCTAAACGGCACAGTGTCCTCAATGTGCAAAGTGTGGCACACAGAGAGACAAGAAATGTGAGGGGCAAGTGAGGATGCATGCATGGAAAAATAAAAAGAAAGACAAAAAAGAAATGAAAGTATGATGCGGAAATGATGCATGCACAGCTAGGAGTGATACGAACATAAATATGGCACCCAGAACTCTCCCTCTCTCCCAAAAAAGATATATATAGATGTGATCAAAAATATAAGCCCAAAATAAGTGAGGGGAGGGGGTGGACAAAAGGGCCTCAGGACCCAGCAGAGACGGGCAGCACAACGACAGGAATGGATCAAGGCATCAAGAGTGCCTAAGAAGGCGGTGCCGCGCCGTCTCCGTCCTGAGGCGGAGGTGGTGGTGGTGGTGGTGTAGGCTGCTGAGCTGGGGTGGGCGTGGGAGTGGAAGCAGGTCGAGCGTGTGTGGGTGTGTGTGTGGGAACCTGCGGGGTGGGTGGGGGTACGCGCGGGAGACGCTCTAAGATCTGCGTCAGGCAGTAGTGGATCTGAGGGATCAGGTCAAAGCGTCCAGACAGCGCAGAGACGGTGGAGGACAGGCTCCGAAGGTCTCCTCTAAGACCACTCACCGCCACCTCAAGAGCACGTATGCTCTGCAGTACGGTGTCGGGCGGGGGTGGTGCAGAGGGACGCACCGGTCTAGGCTGTGCAGGGCGAGGCTGGCGTACGCGTGTGGAGTATGTAACGGGCTCAGCAGGGAATGGGACAAAAGGGGCCGCGCCTGGAAAAGTGGGCCTGGCCTCGGTGTGAGGCCGGGACGCCGGCTGGCGAGGAGTGGAGGCAGCGGCAGCAAAGGAGGCGTGCAAAAGAGGTAACGAGGTGGCCAGAGAGGTCCGTGGCACAGACGTGTGGACAGACGCCACGACGCTCTCGGAGAATAAGGCGGCGGTGGAGACAGAGGAATCTCCCGCTGGGGCAGAAGTGTGCGGTCCAAAAGGTGTAACCCCAGCGGAGATCATGCTAACCATGGTCTCCACGACCGAAGTGAACGAGGGCTCTCCGCACTCGACTATGGTCGGCGGGCGCTCGGGGAGTGCGGAGCAAAGGGGCTCCACGGACAGAGGGCCTGAGGTGGCAGAGGGAGTGGTGGGGACAGCCTCGGAAGTGGTGACAGTGGTGGAAGTGGGCTCAGCAAAAGTACTCTCGACACAGGCAGAGGTAGGGACAGAAGTGTGAAGAGCAGTGGAAACGTCAGGAACAGGCTGAGAGGCCACAGGGTCGACGGGGTGGGCAGCAGGCTCGGCAGGGTGCGCAGCAGGGTCTGCGGGAGCAGCCTGGGCAGCGTGGGCAGCGGGGCCCTGCTCGGCCTCCTCGGCCTCGAGCACGTAGGCGGCGGGGATGAGGACATCCATCGTCGGAAGCCAGTCAACGTGGGCTGGTGCAATCAGAGTCCGAGCAGGGCTCGGGAGAATCATGTAATCGGCCCCATAGGGGCCGTGCAACCAGACCCAGTGACGCTCGCCGTGCGGACGCAGCATCTTCATCCGGGCCATAACGTCTATCGACAAGGAAGTGGGGCCCGGAACGCGTCGCAGGTCGTCGGGGAAATCCTTGCCGGTCATAAGAGCCAGCAGGGTAATCAGGCCGCCGCAGCATATCGGTGAGCGAGTGCCCACCGATACAATGATGCGGTCTAAGTACCATGCCGCGATATCGATCACGACGGCGGGGACAAGCTCGTCTCCATCCCTAGATAGAGCTCTGGGACGTGTCATCGCATAGAGCATGTAAAGCTCTGGCGTAGACATCGTGCCCGGCTCATATCTGGCCAAAAAGGTAGTCGCCATGAGGCGCTGGGCAATGCGTAGGCAGGGATGTACGATGGCCGAGGCCTTGGCCCTACTAGGGTCAAAGGCGGCGTGGAGACCCGTGATACGTGCCCAGAAGGCACCGGCGTCGAAAGAGGGTGGATGGATATGTGTGGGGCCATAACCGCGATCGGCTCCGGGGACTGCGGGCCATGAGAAAAATGCTCTCATCATATCGAGAGTGACCTGGCACTCTCGATCCATGAACCGGAATGAGCATCCCTCATCGGTCCGGGCGATAGAACTCAAAACCTCAAGTGTCGGACGGGTAAAAGTATCCGCCGACACCTGGAAAAAATCTCGCCAGCCCACGTTGTCATACAACGTGAGCATCCCCTCAAGTACCCCCAGGCGTCCTAGGTCAGCGAGGTGTGCGAACCTGGAGGGTACGATCGAGCGCTGGGAGATACGCTCGAAGACGGCGCGGTGTGCGTCGTCTCGGAACGTAATCCCGAGCGGCCCGACCAGTGGAGCCGGTGGTGGTGGCTGTGGATCGGCGGGGAGAGGCTGTGCGGGCTGTGGGTGCGCTGCAGGCTGTGCGGGGTGTGCGGGGCCTGCAGGCGGTGCGGGGTGTACGGGGGACGGTGGAGGAGAGTCCTCCAACTCGTGGGATGGGCCGGCATCATCCGACCGCTTCCGCTTGGCGGAGGCTCTCTTCGACCGCGGCCGTGTCCGGGGCGGCATATCTGCCCCGAGCGCGCGCCGAAAAAGTGAAAAGTGCGGCGTGTGCACAAGAGTGGAAAGAGTTTACCCAAACACGCCGCGAGTGCTAAGTAGTGGAAGCGTGCGAAGTCCGCGCCTCCACGAAGTCCTGAGCAGCCCGTAGAAACTCCCCTGAGCTCCCCTAAGCTCCAAAAAGCAACCTGCGCATGGAAAAGCGATATCAGCGAGTAATAATCAAAATGTATGGAGCAATAAAGGTATAACAGATAGATATAGGAATTGATTTGGGTTAGGGGGGCGTTTAGCACATGGATCCTCAAAATATACACGAGGAGAGGAGAAAACGGTGAAAATAAGCGAACCGGAGGTGATCGGAGGCGGGGCGGCCGGCGGCGACTCGGGCGGAGTCCGGCGACGGGCGGCCGGCGACGGCAGGCCGAGCGGCGGCGCGCGCGGGCGAGTGGGCGAGCGGCGAGGCGAGATCGGGCGAGGGAGCTGAGGGGGCGCGGGCGAAGGGGTTTTTTTTTGTTTTCGAAAACCGTGCCCCCCCCTCGGTTTTATATAAAAAAGTTACGACTCGGCCGAGTGACTTTACTCACTCGGCCGAGCGAGGCAATTAAAAATTTCTCCCCGATGTCGCTTCGGCCGAGTGGCTTTGCCAGCCTCGGCCGAGTGGAGTAAGTCCATTCGGCCGAGTGACTCAAGCTACTCGGCATGACTCGCCCTAGGAGGGTATCCGTTTTACTCGGCCGAGTGAATATATGTACTCGGCCGAGTAGCAGTTCTTATGAAATGAGGAAAATAGACAGAGAGTTGGTTACAGCAGACTTCCCTCGTTCGTGAGCGGCTCGGCCGGACGAACTTCTTGACTCGGCCGAGTGACTAGTATACTCGGCCGAGTGAGCCTTAATTTCTGCTGTTTATCTTCGTTTGGACTCTAAACTCCGTCTTTCTTCCTCCAGTCGATTTCATGCTCCTCCTAAGCGTCGAACGCCTTCTTGGGGCGCTCCTCGTCGTCTCGTTCATCCTCCTCATGATGATCTACCTATCTTCTCTCCTGTCAAGAAAAATAGGACCCGTTATCACAAAATTTTGGTCTGGTGACTCAAAATACTAAAAATTTCTAAAACGGAAATAAAGAAAAACGAATGAGAATAAAGCAAAAACCGTCGGGTTGCCTCCCGACAAGCGCTCGTTTTAGGTCGTGAGCTCGACCCCCTATAATTTTCAATCAATGCGGGATGTTTGGTGCACATGAGATGCACCCGTCAAA
The DNA here is from genome assembly GCA_030789695.1 of Scilla litardierei. Taxonomy (NCBI): domain Eukaryota; kingdom Viridiplantae; phylum Streptophyta; class Magnoliopsida; order Asparagales; family Asparagaceae; genus Scilla; species Scilla litardierei. The sequence goes on along the minus strand of CM061133.1, from coordinate 178,709,040 downwards.
CTTTCCGGGGAGCGCGCTTGGATTCGGACGTGGCGGCGTAGCGGTCTCCCTCGGAGGTCTCCTATCTCGAATAGTGTTGGGGGGAGGCTCCCCCAAGCTAGCATTTGCCCCGGTCAACGGCTTAGCCGGCGATGCCGATTTCCGTACCGGCGGAGCTTTCGTTGGAGACTTTGATTTCGAGAGCTTGCAGAGCTCTCGAATCCTTGCGACATCAGCGTCGCCTTCATCTTCATCAGTGGAGAAGTCTGGGGAATCATCATTATTGTCCTCATGGCCTAAATCCGGGCTTTCATCCAATTCTTCATCAAAAAGGGCACCAATTGAGTGAGGAATCGCCTCCTCTATCACCTCATCAAGGAGGTCCATATAATCGAGCTCCTCATGGTAAGGCATGTGCTTCATTGCCTTGGGAATGTGGAGTTCCACCTCGATGTTTCCGACGTTTAAGGTTAAGGTACCTTCACGCACGTCGACGATGACTCCGGCGGTGGCGAGGAATGGGCGCCCAAGTATCAATGAGGTGTCTCCCTCCTCCTTAATGTCCATGATGACGAAGTCACATGGCAAGCATATTCCTCCCGGGACTTGAAGTGGGATGTCTTCGGCGATCCCCACCGGCCTTGTTATCCGTCCATCGGCTAATTGAATGCGCATGTCGGTGGGTTTCAACGTTGTCCCGGTGTTAAGCTTTAAGAACATGGAGAGGGGCATGAGACTCACACTAGCCCCAAGGTCTACCAACGCCTTTTGAAGAGGCACACCGCCCAAAGTGCAAGGAATCCGAAAACTCCCCGGATCTATGAATTTTGCCGGCTCCTTTTCTCTCTTGGTGAACCAAGAGCCCTCCTCGGCTAGCATGACCTTCTCCTTCCTCTTTCTCCCCGAAATCAAGTCTTTCAAGAATTTGGCATATGTGGGGATCTCGATGATGGCGTCAAGGAAGGGAATATTTAGGCTAACTCCTCTTAGATACTCGAGGAATTTCGCTAGCCTTTTCTCCATTTTCGCTTTCGCTAGTCTTTGGGGGAATGGGACCGGTGGCATGAAGCGCCTCTCCTCAGTTAATAGCTCCGCCCTAGATTTCTCCTTGTCTTGTGGCTCCTTCTCCTTATCGACCTCAACTACCGGCTCAACCGGCTCCAAGCTTTCTTCCACGGCCTCCTCAATAGGAATCATGGCGGGGGTGGTGTCCTTCCCGCCTCTAGTTGTGACGGCAACTACGGCGTTGATGTGGCCCGTGTTGCCCCGTGGGTTTTGCTCCGGTTGCGCCGGCAATCTTTGAGTGTTCCGGTTGAGCACCGCTAATTGTTCCGAAATTTGAGCCACTACGGTATTGAGAGAATCTTGTCCCGCCTTCAAAGTAGCATTCACCTTGTTTTGCTCGACCATGAACGCCTCCACTCTAGTTTCGAAATCGGATCTTTGTGGAGCTTGTGGAGGGTTTTGGTTTTGATTCCTCCACCCTTGGTTGTATCCGGGAGGCCTATAAGGTGGGACTTGTTGCTTTGGTTGGAAGTTTTGTTGTGGAGGCCCCCTCGGCGGATAGTATTGTTGTTGGGGTGGTGGTGGTCGAGCTTGATTAGGCGGTTGTTGTGGCGGGTTCAAAGCTCCTTCATTGTTGGCGTAGGAGAAACCCGGGTGATTTCTTGCGGCCGGATTAGACCAATACCCTTGGTTCCCCGCAACATATTGCACTTGCTCCAAGGATCCTTCTCCTTGCTCTCCTCCCGAATACATGGCTTGAGATTGGTCTTGCCAATCACTCATTTGGCTTGTCGGCGTGGAGGTGGAAGGGCTTCCTTGAGGCTCCGTTATGAATTTCTCCAATCTCTCCACCACCTTGTGGAGAGAATCGAATTTGCTCGTAAGCTCCGCTACGGCCTTTGCCTCGTAGATGCTAGTCGGCTTTAAGGAGGACGTAGAGTGTCCTCGCTCATCGCCCCATTGTTGGTTATTGGAGGCCATCTCCTCAATTAGGGCCGTAGCTTCCTCGGGAGTCTTTGACAAGATTGCACCATTCGCCGCGGCATCAATAATTTGTTTGGTCCCCGGTTGGAGACCGTTGTAGAAGCTGTGCACTAACTCCCAATCTTCTATACTGTGGTGCGGGCACTGGTGCTGCAAATCCTTAAATCGCTCCCAAGCTTCATAGAGCGTCTCGTGTGGTCCTTGCTTGAAGGACATGAGAGCGCTCCGGATCTTCACCGTCTTGGATGGTGGATAGAATTTATCAATGAATGCATCCGCCAACCCGTCCCAAGAGGTGAAAACTCCGTCAGCTTGCGTCCTCAGCCAATAGAGTGCTTTGTCCTTTAGCGTGAAGGGGAAGAGGCGCAGTCTGATGGCATCAATCGGGACCCCCGGCATTTGGAAAGTGGCGCACTTCGACAAGAAAGATTGGATGTGGTAGTGGGGGTTCTCGTGAGCGTTCCCATGAAAGGGGTCTTGTTGCATCAAAACCACCAACCCCGTCTTTAGCTCGAAGTTCTTGTCGGCCGCCAACTCCGGCACGGCGATGGATGACGTAGTAGAAGAGGTTTTAGGCCGAAGCCTATCGCGAATAGATATTATTCTCGCCATTCTCTCCGCCAATTCTTCAGGAGTTTCCCGGTTGGTCATAAACCCCCCTTCCGGATATTGTCTCCTTTCCGCTCTGAGTCTCCGCGCGGTACGTTCGATCTCGGGATCGAATAATAGGGCTTCGGGATCCGCCGTAGATCTCGTGTACATGCACAGTGAAAGCAGAGTTTCAAAGAGATGATTAGTACCGTGGAAGGGTTAGGTAGAAACAGCAAAGGAAATAATAATGGTAAAAGAAATAAAATAAAAAGAAAATAAAAGAAAGAAATATCTAGGTGAAAAAAAAGAATCAAACGCAATCGCCTCCCCGGCAACGGCGCCAAAAACTTGATCGCGCCCCGGATACACGTCCCGAGGCGACGGTTGTAGTTTTACCGCAAGCGCACGGTAAAGTGGCGAGCGGGTATCGAACACGAGGAGGTGGTGTTGGCTCCAATCTATCATAGGTTGGTTTGACTACGATGGTTTTATTGGTGGAGATGGTTATGGAATGATATAATAGAAATGGTGGTGGATGTCGGTGTCGATGATAAAGAAATCGGTCAAATATCGATTTAAATACAATATAATAAAAGAGGGAATTTGCCTTGCGGCGATCCTGTCACAATCGTCGGGCAAAGTATGGGGATATAAAATCAAATAAAGACGTCTAGGGCTAGGGAATCCCCACTACGGACCGTCATGCATCATTGTTAATAGTGAATCTTAATATTACTAGACTTGCGTTGAGGTGACCTAGTCGCAACTTAATTTAGAACCAAGCTCACGCTCTCGCGCTATTGCCGGTCTATAGCAAACCTAGGTTATGGCCCAATCTCTTGCAAACCCTAACCTAAGCCACTAGCATGAGGATCAACATCATCGTTCAATCGCCCCTCGAGCCCACTCTCGTGCAAACTCGAGTTACGATCTAGGTTGTGATAGTTCGTATTCATCCAATCTCTTGCAAACGAATATGTGTATAGATTTACAATTAAAAATCCTAGCTTTGGTCCAATCTCTTGCAAACCAAATCTAGAGAAACCCAATTGTAAACCTAAATCGAATATCTAGGCCTTCCCATCGATTAGAATCCAATCTCTTGCAAATCCCAAATCGATGGAAATCCCTAGCTATCCGTAGGAAATCAATCACAACCTAACCTCCTAGCAATTCTAGCAATTTAGAATTCATTCTTCACAAATATGAAATTAGATCCATAGGGTTCATCCCCAAACCCTAGAACAACAAATCTACTCAAGCATAGCAATAAGGATATAAGAATCAATAAAAACCATTGCTTGCATATAAAAAGATAGAAAATCAAAGATTCAAATAATAAGAATAGAAATACTTAGCTTAGATGAAGAATTCCAATCCAAATACAAGCCTTTTGATCCAAGAGGGGGCCTAGGGCATGGCCTAACCTCTAAAATAAACTCTAATAAAACATAATGGGGATCCCCTCTAATGGTGGCTACAAACCCCTTAAATACTCCCCCAAAACCCTATCAAGAAACCCTAGAAAACCCCTCAAATTCGTGCCCAAAAACAGCCCAAACCGCAACTTAAAATCTGGGCCCAGGCCGCACTCGGCCGAGTGGAATATGTGACCCGGCCGAGTGACACTGACATGCAAATTCCAGCACTGCAGCATCAACTTGCAGAAATTCCCCAGATTTCATCCGACCTCCGATTTGCGCGTTCTTGGCGGCGTTGGAACCGTCATGAAGTCTACTATCCATAAAAAATATGAGAAAAATACTTTGATTGCTGGAATGATAGCAGATTTCAAAAGAGTGAGAGGCTGTCTGAAAATCTGGGCGCTGCATGTCCTCGGCATCACTCGGTCGAGTGGCAAATGTCACTCGGTCGAGGGGCATTTGGTACTCGGGCGGACGGCTTTCGTCACTCGGCCGAGTCGGGCTTCTGGGGCAGACTGACAGATTACAGTAAGTTGGACATTTTGGCTTGCCGTCGTCTGGGTGCCACTCGGGCGGACGGAGTCTCCGCACTCGGCCGAGTCGGCGTGCGATGCTCGGCCGAGTGCACGCTGATACATCTCTGTTGCGTGTCCGATCTGGCCGGCCGAGCGGGGTCTCAATGCTCGGCCGAGTGACTCCTTCACTCGGCCGAGTGGCATGCTGAAAATGCCCAATCTTCATCTTTTCGCTCCCCCGTCGCTCCTACGACGCTCTTTCTTCTTCCACTCCTCTTCCATTGCAGAATAACCCTCAAAAGGGCCATGGTTGACACTCCGGAGTGGGTGCAAATCCTCTTGATCTCACAATCGATCCAAATCGCTCCATATTTCCTGAAATACGACAAAAACAAGAAATAGTGAAAAGTATCACAATATTGTCGAATAATCGTGAAAAGCGTGATATGGGCGATCAAAACGGTATGCAAATATGCAGAAAAAAGGTGTAAAATATGTAGTGATCAGGGGCCATCTCTAGGAAAGAGAGGATAAAAGGATGGAAGTAAAAAAAGAAAAACACGACGAAAACGACTCAAAACGGCAAAAAAGACACGACTGAAGCACATAGTGCGACTCCCCCAAGCTGAACGTTGCATTGCCATCAATGCAATAGCATGAAGTGCGGGAGGGCAAAGAAAGATGGAAGGGAAGTACGCACATGACACAGACAAAGAAACGGAAAAACACGAAAAACTCGAAAAAATGAGACGTAGAAAAATAAAGAAAATAAAGACCGAAACCAACTAAACAAAAGACACACACACACAAACACACAAAACAAGCACACGGCAAACAAATGACACGACCATAAGCATAAAATATAGATCCCCCAAGCTGATCTCAACAATGACTGAAAAAAGATATGATCATGGTGAATCGGTAAAAACTGGCTAGGGGAAAATCAGAAAAAAGGAAATGAAGAAGCATGAGCAGAAGGCTCCTCATCCTCCTCTGAAGAGATTGGAGGGGTGTGATCGGGAGAGGTGACGGGTGTGCGAAGAACTGGAGAAAGAGATGGAGATCGTGCACGGATGGGCTCGGTGGGGATGTGAATGATGGGTGGGGTGTGGGTGGTAACGGAGGGTGGTAGAGATACTGTAGCTGATGAAGAGGGTGGGGGTAATGATCTATCACGCACAACGGCCTGTTTATTACGACACGTGTCATTCCCCGCTTCCCAAAACTACGGAGGCGAAGCGTGACTAAGGACCGCTTAGGCCGGAGCTGTGAAGCTCGGGCACAATAAGCGTCTATGTGGTACTCCTAGACAAAGGAACAGGTCCCTGCAGGTTAGTACGGAACAACAAAAGTACTAAAAAGGAAACATTCATTTTATTCCAAAGTAACGATCCAGAAGTACTGAGAGTCTAACAAAAGCCTGACTCGGCCACAAAACTGAAAGGTAAACTACTGGTGCAAGCACCCAACCTAGACAGAAAATAAACGGTGCTACGCACCCAACTAACTGTAGTGAAATCTCTGGATCAACAACGTGAAGATCTCTAGCTCTGGTCCTCCTCGGGCACGTACTCTGGGTCTGCGTCCTCCGGCTCTACGTACTCTAGCAGGTCCACCTCGTCAACGTACTTCGACTCAACACCTGACATACAGCACCCAAAAGAAAGGAACTGTACGTCAGGTAAAGTCTACAAAAAGAGGGTTAGACTCTACTGCAAGTGTACCGAAATTTTAAGCAAAGATTTACTGGTTGATTAGCATGCTGGGGTTATAACAGAGTAACAAAAGGAAGTAAACGCAGCAGGAAAAGTACAATGCGACAAGTAGTAACTGTAGCGTCTGCTACGAACTACGGGACTAACCTAAACGGGTCCAGACAAGACGTGACAAGACAAGACAAGACAAGACGTGTCACTAAGGTTCACGCCTTTCGGTTAGAAGGCGGCCAGCACCTTTTCAACAGAGGGAACGCTCAACCTTGTGCACGGGAACAAGACAAGACAAGAAGTGTGTCACTAAGGTTCACGCCTTTCAGTTAGAAGGCGGCCAGCACCTTCTCAACCGAGGGAACGCTCAACCTTGTGCACGGGAACAAGACCAGACACGTGTGACTCGAAGGGTTCACGCCTTACGGTTCGAGGGGGATCAGACCCTCTCCCCATGCGCATGCTCAACCCTACCCCAACCCAAGTGCACAAGACAAGTCCATACAAGGGATCACTCACTCTAGCTTGGTGAGTGCCCTATTGCCCGTAAGCTGTGTATCAGTACAAGGGATCACCCACTCACTGGTGAGTGCCCTATTGCTCGCAGGCTGTGCAAAACAAGACGCGACATGACAAGACGTGGATGGTTATTCTAGGGGGTCCACACGCACGCACACACAAGATAACCCTAAGGTGTCAAAAGTTGTTATTGTAATGCCCTACGTAGCTACTGCACAAGTACTAGAGGGGGGTGAATAGTACTTTAAAATAATTAAGAAGATAATTCCTAATTATCTTGTAAACTCAACCAACAATGCGGAAATGTAAATATAGACAACAAAGAAATGCAATCGCAAACAGACGATATAACCGGTTCGGATCCACCCAAGTCTCCCCGACTTGTTCCCGGTGATCCTACGTCCCAAACACCCGGATCCCCTCCGGATACTTGAGTTAAAAACTTCTAACTCAAATTTGCACTATGAAATACTTGTAGAAACCTCTATAAGATCAAATCATACACAAATGAAATTGTGACTCCCACAAACCGGGATCACAAACAAACTCTCACAACCGAGAGTAAAACTTGTAATATTCAAAGTAAATTGAAATATAAAATGCTTACCAACAAAATCATATGCCTTGAGTAAACTTACGATTTAGGGCAAAGAGGATTTTGGGGAAGATGAAGGCACCAAACCCTAGCTCCAAGATGTTGACCAGCAATGGAGGCCTAGGAAGTTGTTGGTGACCTTGGATCAAGCTCTTGGCTTGAATGGCTCACAATCAATGTGAATCTCTCTTTGGAAATAAGAGTGAGTGAGAGATTCTTGAGAAATGAATGAGCTTGGAAATGAGAATTAATGCTTCTCTTTGATTCTCTAAACTTCAATTAATATCAGCCTTGAATGCTATGAAAGCAGCCCTTCAAGTATATATAGGATAGAGGAAAGAGAGAGCAAAATTCGTGGCATTTAATGCTCCAACGGCTCTATTCTGAAGCAGACTAGTCGGTCAAAGAAGGATCACTGACCGACTAGAATCACATCTAGTCGGTCGGTCGGTGAATCAACCGACTACGAGGTGAACAGCCAAAAGAAGAAGTTCAGACAATGATGAACTAGTCGGTCCAAAAAGACTTGCCAACCGACTAGTTTCACAACTAGTCGGTCGGTGAGTGTTCTTTGACCGACTAAGAGAAGAAATCAAATAGGCTGAATACAAATACAGCTAGTCGGTTTAAGAACAACTTCTAACCGACTAGTTTCTCAACTAGTCGGTCGGTCGTTGTGCTTTGACCGACTAACTGTAAACAGTAAGTTAGGCTGTACAGTGGAAGCTCAACTAGTCGGTCTAAGAGGGATTCTTAACCGACTAGTTTCACAACTAGTCGGTCGGTGAACCTTCTTGGACCGACTAACTGTAAACAGTAAAGAGCTAAAATTGAGTAAGGCATTCTAGTCGGTTCAAGAAGCATTGCCGACCGACTAGATTGCCATCTAGTCGGTTGGTTCTTCTTCTTGAACCAACTAACATGCACAAGAAGCCGCGATAAGAAGTGTTAAGCTTCAGGAAAGATTCTATGGGCTTCTAATAAGATCCTAGCTCTAAGATATGTGCGTTATGAAGATTAAAACGTAAGACCTACTCAAGGCTTAACATTCTACGAAAAGAAGCTAGAAGACTATAAATAAAACTTGAAGAACCGTCTTCAAAAGCTTCAATCGAATCTTCTTGACTTCAATAATGGTCCTTGAGCTTCAACGAAGCTTCAAACACACGATCACGCGCTTTGAGAAGTCTTGAGACGTCGCTCTTGATGTTCATAGAAATTTGACGACGATCTCCATAACTGCGCTCACAAAGAGTTAGTTCACGATATTTATGTTTGTTCATCATCTAAACCCAAAACCGGGGAGTCAATACTCAACATTCTCCCCCTTTTTGGTGATGACAAACCAACATAAATAATAATCAATAATAATGATTCAAATGAAATTTACTTACTCCCCCTGCATTGATGACACGTTAACTCCAAATTAAATAATAATCATACGCATCAAGCAGACGAGTAAAGTATAAAATGAGAATCCAATTATTGAAATTTCGAATTTGAAATCCATTTTTATATCTTAACTCCCCCTAAATCTAACATATCAAATTAGATTCACGGTAAATTGCTTTAAATTATCATCGTCATTATTAATTCTCTGCCCCTTTGTCATTAGCAGAAAGAGTGGGAGGAGATCAATGACAACAACAATGGCTACAAATAAAAGCACGGGAGTCGTAGAATACGACCACAATCCAAGTGACACCAAAGGAAAATACGAAGTAAATCAAAGCGTGCCAACGAGACCATAGTCGAAAATCGAAAAATAAAATCATCAAAAATCAAATTAATTTCTCGTATTGAGTCATGGAATATACTCTCCAATATCAACATTCTTGATGAATTAAGTGCATGGAAAACAATTCTATGTTTTCATAGAAATAATTTCTATTAATTCAAGAGTAATCGTCGGGCGACGAAGTCAACATCAGAGATAAAAAATTATAATGTGCACACAGAAATGAATGGTAACACGATGTATATATATATATATATAAGAACATGATACAACAAAATGTATACATCTGCCAACATACAAAATAACGATCGAATGATCGGAGCACATCATACAACGTATATCTCACAGACATCAAAATGAACATACATCAAGAGTGTAGCATCAAAACTCATAACCACCCAAACTATCCTACCCCACACTCTCACTACAAGATATATCATCTAATGTGCATAGGGAGAGTCCTCCAATGCAAGCTCAGGAGGTGGAGGCAGGGTCAGCAGCAGCAGCAGGCTCTGCAGAAGGAGTGGTGGTCACTGGGTCAGCAGGAGTGTCCACAGAGGGGAGAGTCGCAACGGGAGTGGTCTCGGGAGCACAAGACGAAGTATCCACCGGAGGAATGGTGGCAGCAGGTGTGCTCTCGGGAGCACCGGCAGAAGTAGCAGCAGCAACAGACGTACCCTCTGGGGCACGAGCAGCAGATCCAACAAGCTCCTGGGGCTCATCCTCATCCATCCCCTCATCGTCAGAAACATACGGAGGAATCTCAATGCCCAAGTGCGAGCAGATGCGAGCTAGCATCACCGCAGAATGAGCACAACGAGACTCCACACATCTCGGAGAGATGGCAAGCTCAGCGAGAGTAGGAGTAGGAGGTGGAGGAGCAGCTGAAGCAAAGGCTGAAGGGGTCGTCCTCTGAACGTGACGAAGCGCCGCAAGAGACTTCTTGACAACCGTCGCATTCAGAGGGGGACCAAGAGGACGCTCATCATCGGGAGGGAGAGGGACACCGAAGTGACGAAGACAAGTGTCAGAAGGCAAGGGTATGGGATGTGACCAGAATTCGTGGGCTTTCGGATACATTCGAAAGAATCCATCTTATCAAGAATAATCCTAGCCCAATTGATCTCGATCCCCATGAAGAGAGTGTAGATCAGCTTAAGGAATGGCTGGGATGGCAAGCTCGATGAGCCATACTTCGGAAGGAGGCACGACTTCAGGATAAGATTTAAGACCCATGCGTTTGGCTTGAAGGATTTAGAAGGGACGTCAATCATGACGGGAGGGATCACATGGAACATTTCGGCGAGCATGGCCTGATCAAGAGCAGAAATGTCATCTACAGAGATATCAGCTGGAAGAAGGCCAGAAGACGAGACACCTATCAAATCCCCTAAGATTTCTACCGTGAGGACAATCGGTGTCCCCAAGACAGTCATCTCAATGGAATGGGTCTCGTCATACTGACCGCGGACACGATTCGCGTAGAATATCTTGACAAGACGGGGGTACGGGTGAGGATTCGCCTTAGAGTCATGGCGAAGATAATCTATGAGACCACTATGAGAAAGAAGATCGGCGAGATGAGGGAAGTCGGAGAACTGAACGAAGTGCTCCAATAACAGTGGACAGTGTTCGATACGATTGTATGCCGCGAGACACAACGGGTCATCGCGACATAACGATATATCGACACCGCCTACTGGCATGGGAGCCTTCCCCTTAGATGGATGAGTGCTAGATCGAGGTGGAGGAGTAGGAGCCCTAGCGGTATGCTCGGACTCGGGAATATATTCAGTGTCGGAATCAGAATCAGCAGGAGGAGTGGGTGCATGAAATGAAGCTGGAGACACGGTCTGCTTCCTAGGCTTGGGCTGAGATCTAGGCTTAGTGATCGTCGTCCTCTTCTTCTTAAGAGGAGGCGAGGAAGATGATGGATGGGTCGATTTGGAACGGGGTTTGGGTTGCGGGGGGTCTGTAGACGGAGACTCTACGGTCATGGGTGACGGACGCAAGGGTTCGATTGGGATACGTGTCTTTGCCATAATCGAGACGAGACACGTGCAAACAAACGAGATCGACTAAGAACCTAGGTCGAAACCCTAAGAGCAAACCCTAACACAAACGACGGAAAACGAATAAACCTAGCCCTAAAAATGAGAGAGAGAGTGAGAGCTATACCCTAGAAGGAGGAGAGAGAGGGATCGACGGCCAAGCTTGGTCGGAAGTGGCCGGGAATCGACGCAAACAACGGAGAAGATGAAGAGACATAGGGGGTCACGGATTTTAGAGGCTGAGAGAAGAGGGATGCACCGATTAGAATGACAACTAATCGGTGCGAAGGGGTATAAGTCGATCGGAATGCGAAAAGACACAACAGTCCCCGATGCATTTAGTCGGTCATAGTTCAAGCGCTGACTGACTAGATTGCAATCTAGTCGGTCAGCCAATGAGCTTGAACCGACTAAGTGCAAACAGTAACTGAAGCCAAAATTTAAGCAAGAGTTAGTCGGTCTAAGTTCATTCACTGACCGACTAGAACTGAATCTAGTCGGTCGGTCAATGAACATGAACCGGCTAAGAGAGTCCAAAAATTTGAAAATTTGAAATTTTGAGTTCTCTCCTACGCGCACTTGGACGAAACATCGAAATACTCTCATATATCATTATACTACCCCATAAAACATCAAAAATTGAAAATACGACGTTCATGAATATTTCGAGCATAAATTCCGAAAATTTAACCAAAAATCCAGAAAATTTCAACACATCTAGCATGAGCATATATAAAGAACTTTAATATCATGCAAGATTATTGAACAAAATATGAATCCTAAATCTTGGATTCACCCATAATCCCCAATTCTCGACGCAACCGCACAAAGGAGTCTTCCTTGAGTGGTTTCGTGAAAATATCAGCGATTTGCTTCTGGGTTTCAACGTACACTAAAATGATGTCCTTTTTAGCAACATGATCATCTAAGAAATGGTGACGGACATCTATGTGTTTAGAACGGGAATGGTGTACCGGATTCTTAGAGAGACATATTGAACTTTGGTTGTCCACCATGATAGGGTAAGTATCACAGTTTATATCAAAGTCTTTAAGAGTGTGTCTCATCCAAAGAACCTGAGCACACGCAGCACCGGCGGCAATATATTCCGCCTCGGTGGTTGAAAGTGATACGGAATTCTGCTTCTTGAAAAACCAAGAGACAAGAGAATTTCCTATAAAATGGCAAGTGCCACTAGTACTTTTCCTGTCGGATTTGCATCCCGCATAATCTGCGTCACTATATGAGATTAACTCATATGTGCTAGACTTTGGATAAAGTAATCCAAAGTCAAGTGTGTAACTTAAATAACGGAAAATACGTTTTACCGCTACTAAGTGAGATTCCTTAGGTTGAGACTGATAACGAGCACATACACATACGGTAAACATAATATCGGGCCTACTAGCAGTAAGATATAATAAACTACCTATCATACCTCGATATAGACGAATGTCTACATCTTTGCCGCCCGTATCTTTATCAAGATGTGTAGTAGTGCTCATTGGAGTCTTCTTCCCGGAGGCATTTTTCATTCCAAATCGTGTTAGCAACTCCACCGTGTACTTGGTTTGGTGGATGAAGATTGCATCGTTCATTTGGCGAATTTGGATACCTAAGAAATACTTGAGCTCACCCATATGGCTCATCTCAAATTGATCCTTCATAACATTAGAAAACTCTTCGCAAAGAGTGAAGTTAGTAGCACCGAAAATGATATCATCAACATAAATTTGAACTAAAATAATATCATTATTCGAATACTTAACAAATAATGTAGAATCAACTTCTCCCATTTTAAAACCCAAATCCAAAAGAAAATTCTTTAGACGGTCATACCAAGCTCGAGGAGCTTGTCTCAAATCGTAAAGTGCTTTCTTAAGTTTGAAAACGTGATTTGGAAAATTTTCATTTATAAAACCCGGAGGTTGAGAAACATAAACTTCCTCAACAACATCTCCATTTAAAAACGCACTTTTTACATCCATTTGAAAGAGTTTAAAATCTTTATGGCATGCAAAAGATAACAATAATCTAATAGATTCTAATCTTGCTACCGGAGCAAAGGATTCTTCGAAATCAATACCTTCCTCTTGCCAGTAGCCTTGAGCTACTAACCGAGCCTTGTTCCGGACGACGATTTGGTTTTCGTCGGTCTTGTTCTTGAAAATCCACTTCGTTCCTATAACGGTGTGGTTCTTCGATGTCAATGGAACAAGCTCCCAAACTTCATTCCGCTCAAATTGAATGAGTTCCTCCTCCATGGCAAGGATCCCAGCACTATCTTTGCACGCTTCGTTAATATTCTTTGACTCTATTGAGGAGGCAAAGGCATAATGAGCGAAGTAGTTGACTTGAGATCTCGTCTTGACACTATCAAGGATGTTGCCAATGACTTGCTCATGAGGATGGTCATGAACTGTATGAAGCCGTTTGGGAATTCCCTGATCACTAGGAACATTCTCAAAAGATTCATTAGTAGGGTTAATATCAATAGAATCAATAGAATTAGAATTACCAATTGAATCACATAGGACATCCATGGAGTCATCATCATTAGTAATTCTAGTAGGGACAAAGCCTTCATTAAATGAAACATGAAGTGATTCCTCGATCGTTGAGGTTCGTTTGTTGTATATCCGGTAGGCTTTGCTACGGGAGGAATATCCAACAAATATCCCCTCATCAGATCTTGGATCAAATTTGTCCAAACTACCATACGTGTTTTTAATAAAACATTTTGCGCCAAAAACTTGAAAATGTTTAACTTGAGGCAATCTACCAAACAACAATTCATAACAAGTTTGTTTGGTGCCGGGCCTCAAGAGTATTCTATTAAACACATAGCAAGCGGTATGTACCGCTTCCGCCCAAAATTGATGGCCAAGTTGTCTATCATCAAGCATAGTGCGAGCACATTCCACTAGCGTCCTATTCTTTCTCTCAACAACACCATTTTGAGGAGGTGCGCGAGGAAAGGAAAAGGTGTTAGTAATACCAACTTCATCACAAAAATTTGAGAAAGTCTCATTCTCAAATTCTCCTCCATGATCACTACGAATAGTGACAATGGTGGTTCCAATGAGATTTTGTACTTTCTTAACAAATATTGTGAAGTTTTCAAAAGCATCATTTTTATTACTTAAGGAAAATACCCAAGTAAATCTAGAAAAGTCATCAATGATGACAAGTCCATATCGTGCATATCCTAATGAAGCAACTCTAGTTGGCCCAAAAAGATCTAGATGTAAAAGCTCTAGAGGCCGCTTAGAAGAAATGCTTTTCTTAGGGTTAAATGACGATTTTGGTAGCTTGCCTCGTTGACACGAGTCACAGAAGCTTTTCTTTTGAAAGACAAGCTTAGGGAAGCCTCTAATAGAATTTAACTTGGAAAGTTTAAAGAGTGTTCCAAAGTTCACATGACCAAAACGTCGATGCCATAAGTGTTGTTCACTTGTGTTGGCAATGAGACATTGTTCATGTGATTTTGGAAGATCTAATATATAAATATCCTTATGGAGTGTGCCAGAAAATAACAAATCATTAGTATTTTTATTCAAAATATGGCACATTCCTTTCGCAAAGCTAACTTTGTAAACTTTGTCACAAAGTTGGCTTATTGAAATAAGATTGTGGTTTAATCCTTTAACAAGGTAAACGTCACTTATTAGTGGTTTAGAAGGATTACCAACTTTTCCAACATCTATGATGGTTCCGCTCTCGTTGCCTCCAAAGACGGCTCGGTTTCCATTTGCAATGGGCACCACTCCGGAGAGCAATTGAGCATCACCCGTCATGTATTTTGAACACCCGCTATCGAGTATCCAATTATTCTTGGAGCTAAATTTGGATTTGTTGCTCCGTTTCTTTTTCTTGAGTACCTAAAGATAAACATATCATTCCATGGTACCCAAGGTCATTGGGTCCTAAAAGATTAGACCTTTGGAAGCCAAGTTCAATTGGACTTAGACATCCCAATGAAATCATCATTATGCACGACATTCATAAAATAAGAATTCATATAAGCTTGTTTTTCATGCATGCTTGTGTTCTTCGGGCTCCAAATAGTGAAGATTTTGGGAGCCCTAATCCTATTGGGAGCATGCATGTGTTGTTGCTTTCTACGTGATGCATGTCGTGGATAGGCATATGGCACATTATGAAATGGTGCATGATGATAATTGTTCATATGATGATGTGGGTAAACATATGCATGTGGAGGAACACGTGCATGAGTGTGTCTCACATGGTGTGCACGTGGCCGAGGATGTAGTGCATAAAAATCATCATATGTGTGAACATGTGAGTTAGATGTGTGTTCCTACGTGGCATGGTGTTGGTGTACATATAAGCATGACCCTTCTTTGGAGGTCCACCCAACGTGGGTTTCTTTCCAAATGAGGGTGTGTACGAAGTGGAAGCACCATTGGTAGATGAACTACCAATAGAGTGTTTGCTCCCACTCGTTGAAGCATCGGAAGTTGGCCTAACAAAGGTAGTGGCCGACTTGGATGAATTTCCCATCTTATACCCCAAGCCAATGTGGTGATTGGCTGGAAGTAGGTCATTTAGGATATTATCCAAATGGTCCTTACCTTTATTGAATTTATTAATTCGGCCTAATGTGCACTCATACTTCTCGGTGAGAGAATGCATAGAAGCATCCAAAGTGGACACTTGCGATGTGAGTACACAAACACGAGATTTGAGATTCTCATTCTCAAAACTCAAAGTTGAGTTTCGAGAAATCAAATCCGCCATCTCATGTTCATCCGATTCCTCAATATGAACATGCTCAAGTTGAGATTTGAGATTTCCAATCTCATTTCTCAAATCTTCAACAACAGTGTCGTTGTTGATGATGATAGGTTTAGGCGAGGTTTGGATGCTAGCTAGCTCATCTTTTATCTTAGTATATCTATTTACTAATTTAGAATACTTAGACCATATTTGCTCGTTAGCTAATCTAAGTTCATCAATAGTTACCTCATCGCCTTCATCCTCGCTAACATCAGAAGATGATCCTTGATCATGTTCCTCTCGTGCCATGAAGCACATGTGTGCTTGCTCCACTTGCTCATCATCCGACTCTCCACTTGAGGAGTCCTCGTCGGAGTCGGTGAATGTCCCGACACGCCCTTTCTTGTACCCTTTCTTGTACTTCTTTGACTTGTCGAACTTTCGCGCCTTCCACTTCTCCTTGTGTTTGTTTTGAGGACAATCCGCTGTCATGTGTCCTGGCTTGTTGCATTTGAAACACAAAGAAGCGGAGGCGTTAGAAGAACTAAATTTTGATTAGTTCTTGAAGTTACCTTTCCGGAAGAATCGGTTGAACTTCTTTGCCATGAGGGCAATAGATTCCAAGTCCAACTCGTCTTCCAAGTCTTCAACATCGGTAGATGTAGATGTAGATGGAGCGGCCTTGAACGCAATCGCCTTTTTCTTTGGCTCGTCTTGCTTCAAGTAAGACTTCATCTTGTCCTGCAACTTTAGTTTGCTATCCTTGCGTACCTCATAAGACATCAAGGTACCCATTAGTTGAATAACAGTATATTTACTCATATCATTACCTTCCTCGATGGCGAAGATATGTTTCTCCCAACAAGAAGGAAGTCCATCAATGATCTTCGAGACTTTCTCCTTTTGGGTGTAGGTCTTTCCAAGAGCCTCCAACTCGTTGGTGATGTCGACGAAGCGAGCATAGTACTCCTTCATCTTCTCACCCTATTGCATATGAAATAACTCGTAATCTTTATTTACAACAACGAGTTTGGAGTCTCTTACCCTACTCGTTCCTTCATGCAAGATGAGGAGGGAGTTCCAGATTTGATATGCACTCTTACATGTGCATATCTTATTGAAGTCCTCGGGCTCCAAAGCGCATTGCAAGGCGTTCATTGCCTTGGCATTGCTTACCTCCGCGGTGACCTCCGCGTGAGTCCACTTAGCGAAATCTTCTTCTTCGGGCTCGACGTACTCCGTCAACGTGGCTCTCCATAGTGAAGCGATCCGAAGGAAAGTTTCCATCCGGCTTTTCCAGTACCCGTAATTGGTACCGTTGAAGAAGGGAGGCCTAGTCGAGGAGTGTACTTCCATCACCGAAGAAGCTCCTTCACGGTTCCTGAAGGTGATGTAGTCTGAAGGCGGACGTACGTTTTTGTTGTCGTTGGAAGACATAGCTAGGTACTTGGCTCGGATACCAAATATAATGCCCTACGTAGCTACTGCAAAAGTACTAGAGGGGGGGTGAATAGTACTTTAAAATAATTAAGAAGATAATTCCTAATTATCTTGCAAACTCAACCAACAATACGGAAATGTAAATATAGACAACAAAGAAATGCAATCACAAACAGACGATATAACGGGTTCGGATCCACCCAAGTCTCCCCGACTTGTTCCCAGTGATCCTACGTCCCAAACACCCGGATCCCCTCCGGATACTTGAGTTAGACATTCTAACTCAAATTTGCACTATGAAATACTTGTAGAAACCTCTACAAGATCAAATCATACACAAATGAAATTGTGACTCCCACAAACCGGGATCACAAACAAACTCTCACAACCGAGAGTAAAACTTGTAATATTCAAAGTAAATTGAAATATAAAATGCTTACCACCAAAATCCTATGCCTTGAGTAAACTTACGATTTAGGGCAAAGAGGATTTTGGGGAAGATGAAGGCACCAAACCCTAGCTCCAAGATGTTGACCAGCAATGGAGGCCTAGGAAGTTGTTGGTGACTGTTACGCCTATTTGACCGAGACCCCAAAAGACACGAGCCCAGGAGCCCGACTACTGGTCGAAGGCCCACCTGCAACCTCAAGCCCATTCAACAAAGGCCCTGTAAGGGATCTTCTCGAATGTCGATCCGACCCGGCCCCGATAACCCGCTGGACACTCACCTACTCCTGCGAAAACCGTTCCCCGGAACGCGCGACCACTAAATGGCGGTAATGGGGAGGTGCTGGAATGGCGAAGAGAGCGGCGGCGAGGGGGCAGATTGATGGGCCACGATCGAGGGCGGGTATGGGACGTGGGCCAGGGGCAATCACGCAGGGAGCTCTACAAAAGGACTCGGAGGACGACGAAGAAGAGGACCGCATCTCAGGTAACAAAACCTAAGGTACTCCATCAACGACCTCGTTCCCCCAATTCATCTCCTTCCTCCCCCGCTCGCACCGAGAGACGCCGTTACGATCTCCTCACGAGTCGAACCGTCTCCGCCGGGCCTCCTTTCTCAGATCACTATCTGACTTAGGCATCGGAGGGGATTTGGCCAGAACCAAGGTCCGGCCCCCTGACGAGCGTTCTCGTTTACGCAGGTGGACAGCAGATCAACGGGCCGAGGCTACCCCTTGCCCCTCTCCGACCACTCGTCCGACTGGATAGTGAGGCTTCCCCCCACCGTCAACCTGTCGAGGCCGAGCACGCCCCACCGAGGCCGAGCGTCTTAGTCAGGTCCGAGATTCCCCTCGCCTCCCGTCGGCCGTGCATCTATCCGGGCGCCTGAGGCTACCCCTCGTCCCCCTTTCAGCCGAGGCCGAGCACGTCTATCCGAGGCCGAGCATCTCAACAAGGGCCGAGGCTTCCCCTCGCCCCTTCTGCACCAATTCGAAGCCCCCCAAGGGACCCAAAGCGGGCCCCTTGACCACGTTAACCGGGTTCTCCACGGTCAACTCTTTGTAGTGAGAACGAAAGACCGTCCCACGAAGAAGCAAACCACACCAACAATGGCACGAGCCAGCAATGGAAGGAAGCGCATGCCCCCTATCCCGGAGGAGGGGAATGGCACAACGAACGACAATCCCGAGGACACGCCCGTCAGCGGCCACCCCGCCCTCTCCACCGAAGAAACCGGTGGCTCAGAACTGGCCACGCAGGGACAGCTCCGCGCCCTTGCTCAGGAGACCAACGCGAGCCTCCAGACGTTGGTCGCGACAGTGCAGCAGCTCGTCGGCCCTGCGCCACCCAACGGAGGCACATTGGACGACAACCATCGATGGGCGGGGGGTCCCCCACACTTGCGGTCCGCCGTGGTCGACGACCACGGGACCCGGAAACCGAACACAGAGCGTCGGTTCACGCTGTCCGGCTCTCGTCAGGCGAGGTCACGCGCCTCCTCACCCTATCGTGAAAGGAGCCAAAGAGAGACCGAAGGGACGGACGGCGAATCGAGGACGGCATCGTCTCGTTGATCGCGGTCGTCCCACCGTAGGAGAAGCGAACGACACCACTCGAGAGACCGATCGCGGCGGAGCAGGAGCTCCCGCAGGAGGAGTCGGGAACGTCGGGACAGCCCGGCCCCCAGCGTGGCGAAGGCTGCGGAGCCAGCCCCGCTGGCGCCGGTGTTACCTCCACCCCCGGTCGATCCAGAGGCAGGCGAGTACCGCATCCCCGGAGGCATCCACGGAGACCGGTGCCCCTTGTCACGAAGAATAACCGACGCACGGGTCCCCTCCCGATTCCGGATCCCGGTGCTGGGAAAGTACGATGGAATAGGAGACCCGGCACACCACGTGATGGACTACGAGGGGGACATGGCCTTCCAGGGAGCTGACGATGACCTGCTTTGCCGGGGCTTCTATTCTACTCTCAGGGGAGCGGCGAGGATCTGGTACCACAGCCTGCCCGGCCGCTCCATCGACAGTTTCGAACAACTCGCCCAGTTGTTCTGCAAGCAGTTCATGGCGGGGAGGCTGATCAAACCTGGTGCTGAACATCTGTTCAACATAGTGCAAGGCCCGGCCGAGCCACTCCGACAGTTCATGCGCCGCTTCAATGCGGAAAGGCTGAACGTGAACAACCCACCCGACCTGGTGGTCCAGACGGCCCTTAAGAAAGGACTTCGCCACAGGTGCCTCAAGAAGTCCCTACACAACGACCCCCCGAAGGACCTCCCCGGGATCATGGCAAGGGCCGAACGCTTCATGCTGACTGAGGAGGCCTTGGCCGAGGATGCAGGAAAAGCCGCTCGAGGGACCAAGCGCGGCGACGGCGGACGAGTTAGCCCCGAAGGGTACCGGACCGAGAAGAGGCAGATGAACAGGCAGCGGGGAGAAAGCGCGAGGGACATCACCCCAGACGCCATTCTCGCCCAAGTACAGAAGGAAGAGCGAGCTGATCGCCCCCCACCGAAGGCTAAAAGAGGCGGGAAGAACAGGGAGAAGTACTGCAAGTACCACAAGGACGATGGTCATGACACAGAAGATTGCTGGCATTTGAAAAAGGACATTGAGAAGCTGATGAGCAGAGGGCACGCCAGGAATCAGGCCGACGAGCCGGCCCACGGAGAAGGGACCTCCGCACAGCCAGACAAGGGGAAGAAGATCAACACCATCCAAGGCCCCCTCCGCATCATAGAGTGAGCGGGCGACGTCTCTCCCCCCGGAAGCGGCCTAGTATGAGGGAGTTATCTAAGTTTACATCCCTCTGTCTAGCTTCATTTCGTTTTTTTTTCATTTCCTCCAAATGTACCGGTCCGGCAGGACTCTTGAGAGTACAAATGCATCCCTTTTTGTTATCTTCATTTAAAACCCCGATGGAGTTGACATGACACCAATAGCATGAAAGGTTGGGGACCGCCGCCTCACTGGAGGAGGAAGAGGAGCTTTGCCCTCGCCGACCGACTCCAGCGCCCATAAGACCGGGGGCAATTCCCCCAGCAGACACGAACGCCAACCGGTCCTAAGCCGAGGAGCTTTGCCCTCGCTGACCGACTCCTGCGCCCCTAAGTCTGGGGAGAATCCCCCCAAGACCGGTCCTAAGCCGAGGAGCTTAGCCCTCGCCGACTGACACCAGCGCTCATAAGTCTGGGGGCAATTCCCCCAGCAGACACGGACGCCGACCGGTCCTAAGCCGAGGATCTTTGCCCTCGCTGACTGACTCCTGCGCCCCTAAGTCTGGGGAGAATCCCCCTAAGACCGGTCCTAAGCCGAGGAGCTTAGCCCTCGCCGACCGACACCAGCGCTCATAAGTCTAGGGGAAATTCCCCCAGCAGACACGGACGCCGACCGGTCCTAAGCCGAGGAGCTTTGCCCTCGCTGACCGACTCCTGTGCCCCTAAGTCTGGGGAGGATCCCCCCAGCCAACGCCAGCTTCGTCCATTCCTAAGCCAAGAACAAGGCGACAACGCAAAGTACACAAGAAGTCCAAGTAAGTCGATTTCGTTTATAATAGCTAACCAGAATACAAAAATGCGTCTTATTTACAGGGGAGCAAGGCGAAGGAAACACCCTACAAACAATCTACTTGCGACGAATGACAGAGTTCTTCGCCTACAAAAGCTAGATCGACACCGACAGAGCAAAATTGGTTGACAAAAGACCCGAAGTAGGTAGCCCAAGCTAGCAGCCATGCAACCAGCAATTATTGGCCGTGGAGCCGATACCGAAGCCGAAGGAGATAGCGGGGGCCAGGGATCCATTTCAAGTAGACAGGCCCAAAGCGAAGCGAATGCTTAAAAATTTGAGGATAAGGCCGGGAGGGACGGCTTAGGGAGATCGAGCTCGGGAGGACACATCCTCGGGCACTTCGCCCTGCTCGGAGCGAGGGGGATCGACCGGCGGTGGGGCTTGCCGAACACGCTCCGCACATTCCCGGAAAGAAGACTGGACGACTTCGACGATCCGAGGGGCGATGAGGTCTTCATACTTACTGAAAGCCCCCCTGAGAACCTCGAAGATCCTCTTCCCCAGGGTCTCGACGACGCCCTTCTCCACCTCCTCTGCAAGCCGCACCACCTGGCGCCGATCCGACAGTTCCCTCTGAAGCTCCTCCCTCTCCAGGCGGAACGACTCCGCCGCTTCCTCAGCCGACTGATGAGCATCCTCCAGCTTTCCCTGGAGGTCACCCACTCGTCCCTCCAACTCGGCCACACGGAGGTTGAGACGCCGAGACTCCATCTGGGCCTCCGTCATAGCCACCTCAGCCGCCCCGGCCCGCTCCTGAGCCCTCATGGAGGACTCCTCCAGCTCCCTCAAGCGGACGGCTCGACACTGCAACTCCACAGCGAGCGCTGAACCCTGAAAAGACGAGACATGGGCTAAGAAGAGAATAAAGAGAAAGAGAGGATAGAAAGATAACCGAACCTGTTGAAGGATCCAGACCAAGGAATCCGACATCTTGTCGGCCGGGATCTTCTTGAGGAGGCTGCGGTCCCGGGGAGGGACGGATACCTCGGCAACCTGCTAGGCCAGGGCTCGGTCAACAAACATCGAACTCCCAGGGACGACGATCGAAGCCAAGTCGCTCGCCAACAAGGCCCCGACCCCTGGTGATACGGGCGAAGACGCTGCGAGGGGGGTGGCCGGCAAAGCTATCGAAGGATCCCGGCGGACGCCACGGGAGGCGCGGAACCTTTCGGACCGGAGGGATCTACGTCCTCCTTCCTCTTCTTTCCACCGTGGGGCTCCGAAGGCGCCGGAGGGGAACGCTTCTGCCTCGCACCATCCTCACCCCCCGGAAGGGGATCGCCAGAAGGAGAGGCGGGAGGCGCGGCCACCACCTTACCCACGGAAGGCTCGGCTCGGCGCACTTCCTCCTCAACGGTCCTCCGAGGCGCCCTTCCAGAGGTACTACCTCGACTCCGAGCGGCTCCACGACGGATCAGCTCATCGACGTCACGGACGAATTCGCGGCCAGCCATCCCTGCAAAGGAGACCGAAATCAGGATGAGTCATAGGGCGATTCGGGGATGAAAAAGCGACCTACCCGGAGACCACAAGACGGCCTTCAGGAGTAGGTCGTCCAACAAAGACCAGATGGACTTCGTTTCCAAAGGAAGAGCCAACAGAAGCGTAGCGGCTGCCCGGTCGGCATCTGAGAGAACTAACGACGGGCGAGGATGGACAGAACTGCCCCAGCTTGTTAGAATCTGGGCCTCCCCCAAGAAGACCACGAAAACATAATCCGAGTTCCAATCCCCTGACCAGCAGGGTAACCCGATCAGGCATTCCCTCCTCGAACGAGCTCGGAGTAGCAGCCATGACCCCGGACCGACCGTCTGGACCTGGTAAAAGTGGAAGAGAAGGGGGAGAGTCGGCTCCAGACCACGGGAACAGCAGAGCGTTACGAAGCCCGTCAGTACCGCGATCGAACACGGGGTGAACTGACACAGGGACACTGTGAAATGTTCCATGACCTGGATGAAGAAGGGATGGAGCGGGAAGCGAAGACCCAGGCGGAACATCTCGACGTAGACGCCGACCTCATTGCTCCTCGGAAGGCAAATTCGCTCGTCGACAAATGGAACCCGAACCTCGTATGGGAAGCAGAGATATATCTCCCGGATCTCCGCGGCCACCGAAGGAGGGGTCCTCGACGGCGTACGAAGGACAACCGGGGGCACATTAAGCCGTACGGCAGCCGACGCCACGTCATCACGGGCGTAGTCTGGAAAAAGTTTCTCCTTCCCCTTATCCTGAAGAGAGCGACTCCCGGCGGGGGAACCTGATCCCCCTAGCCGGGGCTCACCCCGCCTGGACTCCGAAGGATCCCTTGCCCTTTGACCAGAACCGCCTATCCTAAGGGCAGCCATGAGATGAAAAGCGAGAGAGGAATTACCTTTTTTCGACTGGTCTGGAGAAGGCAAGGAAGTGAAGGCGACGGGAAACTCCGAGTTGAGGAAAGCTTTGAATACCGGGAGAAGCAAAAGAGAAGTGGAGATCAACGCGGCTGAGGATTTTATATACCGGGCGCAGGGGTGAATTCGAAGCGGCTGACAAGAACGCTCGACAGGCTTCGAAGAACTGGCGGCGTTTCGAAACCGGCGCCAGGGGAAGTCCAATCGATCCGCCTCATCATGACCTACATTTATGACCACGCCTCGGCTGAAGCGCCACTCGAACCCCAGGAGGCGGAGCGGTTATACCAAGCTAGCTGAGGCCGATCGATCCCACCGGAGGCGACGCCCGAACCCCTCAGCTTCTCAACTGAAGACGGCCCCGCGAACGGAGGGGGTAAGTTTGCAGCCACACGTGGCGGCATCAGAGGACCAACGGCACTTCGGAGCCCGCGCCTTAAAAATGTCGAACGGGCCCACCCATGATGACGACTAATAAATGAGTCGGCATCGACTGGCAAGCTTGTCAAAATCGGCAGAGGTCACATCGGCCGAGCCGAACAGGCCGAAGCCGATCAACTCGACCGATGGGGGCAATTGTTACGCCTATTTGACCGAGACCCCAAAAGACACGAGCCCAGGAGCCCGACTACTTGTCGAAGGCCCACCTGCAACCTCAAGCCCATTCAACAAAGGCCCTGTAAGGGATCTTCTCGAATGTCGATCCGACCCGGCCCCGATAACCCGCTGGACACTCACCCACTCCTGCGAAAACCGTTCCCCGGAACGCGCGACCACTAAATGGCGGTAATGGGGAGGTGCTGGAATGGCGAAGAGAGCGGCGGCGAGGGGGCAGATTGATGGGGCACGATCGAGGGCGGGTATGGGACGTGGGCCAGGGGCAATCACGCAGGGAGCTCTACAAAAGGACTCGGAGGACGACGAAGAAGAGGACCGCATCTCAGGTAACAAAACCTAAGGTACTCCATCAACGACCTCGTTCCCCCAATTCATCTCCTTCCTCCCCCGCTCGCGCCGAGAGACGTCGTTACGATCTCCTCACGTGTCGAACCGTCTCCGCCGGGCCTCCTTTCTCAGATCACTATCTGACTTAGGCATCGGAGGGGATTTGGCCGGAACCAAGGTCCGGCCCCCTGACGAGCGTTCTCGTCTACGCAGGTGGACAGCAGATCAACGGTCCGAGGCTACCCCTCGCCCCTCTCCGACCACTCGTCCGACTGGATAGTGAGGCTTCCCCCCACCGTCAACCTGCCGAGGCCGAGCACGCCCCACCGAGGCCGAGCGTCTTAGTCAGGTCCGAGATTCCCCTCGCCTCCCGTCGGCCGTGCATCTATCTGGGCGCCTGAGGCTACCCCTCGTCCCCCTTTCAGCCGAGGCCGAGCACGTCTATCCGAGGCCGAGCATCTCAACAAGGGCCGAGGCTTCCCCTCGCCCCACCAATTCGAAGCCCCCCAAGGGACCCAAAGCGGGCCCCTTGACCACGTTGACCGGGTTCTCCACGGTCAACTCTTTGTAGTGAGAAAACACTCTGAAACATCTGGCGCCGTCTGTGGGAACGAAAGACCGTCCCACGAAGAAGGATCACTGACCGACTAGATTCACATCTAGTCGGTCGGTGAATCAACATGAACCGACTAAGAGGTGAACAGCCAAAAGAAGAAGTTCAGACAATGATGAACTAGTCTGTCCAAGAAGACTTGCCAACCGACTAGTTTCACAACTAGTCGGTCGGTGAGTGTTCTTTGACCGACTAAGAGAAGAAATCAAATAGGCTGAATACAAATACAGCTAGTCGGTTTAAAAACAACTTCTAACCGACTAGTTTCTCAACTAGTCGGTCGGTCGTTGTGCTTTAACCGACTAACTGTAAACAGTAAGTTAGGCAGTACAGTGGAAGCTCAACTAGTCGGTCTAAGAGGGATTCTTAACGACTAGTTTCACAACTAGTCGGTCGATGAACCTTCTTGGACCGACTAACTGTAAACAGTAAAGAGCTGAAATTGAGCAAGGCATTCTAGTCGGTTCAAGAAGCATTGCCGACCGACTAGATTGCCATCTAGTCTGTTGGTTCTTCTTCTTGAACCAACTAACATGCACAAGAAGCCACGATAAGAAGCGTTAAGCTTCGGGAAAGATTCTATGGGCTTCTAATAAGATCCTAGCTCTAAGATATGTGCGTTATGAAGATTAAAACGTAAGACCTACTCAAGGCTTAACATTCTACGAAAAGAAGCTAGAAGACTATAAATAAAACTTGACAAACCGTCTTCAAAAGCTTCAATCGAATCTTCTTGACTTCAATAATGGTCCTTGAGCTTCAACGAAGCTTCAAGCACACGATCACGCGTTTTGAGAAGTCTTGAGACGTCGCTCTTGATGTTCATAGAAATTTGGCGACAATCTCCATAACTGCGCTAATAAAGAGTTAGTTCACGATATTTATGTTTGTTCATAATCTAAACCCAAAACCGGGGAGTCAATACTCAACAGTTATTGAGCTTAAACTTCGTCGTCAAGTCTAAGCTGTCAATGGACGTCCCGGACGCTATCATTTCACGTCCGGTTCTCTTTGTTCACATTCTAACAGTTCTAGAAGTCTAAGGCCTAAACACGGCCGAAGGTACAAGTGAGTACACTTGCCTGCGGTGGCGAGTGTGTCGTCCGTCCGGAGCGTCCCGTCCAAGCGTCTCGTCTGCGGTAGTCCGTCTGAAACAGGGTCACGGTGACGGTGTCAGGTCGCATTTTTCAACAAGTCCTATTAGGATTTGTTTCTAAAATTGACGGGACTACCCAAAGTCATGTTTTGATGTTTTGTTCAGTCTAAATCGACGTCTACCTTATGTGCTCAGAAAAGTTGTCCGATTGTCGATCTTTCCTACGGTGGGCAACGTTTTACAGATGCTGAAAGTAAATTTAGTTCAAGTGGACCAATTTTAGTTTAGGTTTTGATTTTACTACGGTGTGGGTTTGCTACAAGTTAGGGGGG